>ML373941.1:0-50096 GCA_005239525.1 Nicotiana knightiana | reverse complement strand
TTCTTCTATTTAAACATAGGAACAAATCTTATATTCTAAGAATGTGAATATTTTTGTTGTTTTTAATTTTCTTAAATAAAACCTATTAAGAGTAAGATAAAAATTTAAAATATTAAGATTAGACCTAAAATTAATATTTACAGCAAAATAGTATAGAATTTGGGTGTGGTCAAAAATTAGTTGTTCACACCAGTTTCACCACTATCAAGAATGAAATAAACAACGATAGACACGGGCTACTACTCATAGAATCTCCCAACAGGAGCAAACACAAAATGGAGTGCAAAACATGGAACTCACTCATAGATGAAACAACAAATAAGGGAACTCGTCCCGACCAGTAGAACTATAATGAAATACAATTGGTGCCCCTCTGTAACACATCAAAACATACCTAGGTGATGATATCTGTCACAACAACCTCTATTTTACTATATGAAACACAACCATGGGCCGGGTCTCCCCCTCTTAGGCGCCCTCTACTCACCTGCATACCCTGCTACCACACACCTACCTGATCCTGGAACAATCTCTCACCATGTGGCTAACATCTCCACACTGAAAACAATCTCTCTACCGACATGGCTGTGGAAACACACAATACGAATCCTCTGAGACCCATGAGTACCTGAAATTCCATGGGAAGCTGGTAATGCAAACTGATCTGGTTGACCCACAAAACTTCTACTGTGTCGTACCTTGCCTCCATAATACGGACCAGTAGATTCCTCCGATCTATGAGGCCTCATTGAATCCCTGGACTCTCTCCCTGATCTCGTCTGTCCTCTTGCTCCCAGTCCCACGTGCGCTCTAACCGGCGAGCGATCCCTACTACCTGCTGAAACGAGGCATCCTACTCTAACTCTCGAGTCCGCTGAATCAAATATCATGCCTGAATCTCCCAAATGACTCTATGGCCTCATCTCCTAACTGAAGCAACTAAGCGAAGTGTATATATGGCCAACTCACTGAATCTAACGACATACTCCAATAGTGACATAGCGCCCTGACGCAACTGCTCAAACTCCGCGCGCCGTACATCTCGAAGGAACTGAGGTGCAACCTCTCTCAAAGCATCTCCGAAAGACTGAATCCATGCTAGTGACGCTAACTCGGCCAGGTCACCCCAATTCATATGCCGCCACCAATGATCCACCCACTACTCTGAACTTGAGACGTAACAAAGCAATCCCGCTCGTCTCTGCAATACCCGAAGTACAAATAATATAGTGACACTCCTCCCGGAAACCCTGGGCACCATATTCCGCCAACCCACTGAAAAATAGAAGGGTGCTACTTGCTGTACCTCTCAAGTTCAAGGTATTCTTCCTCCGATGCTGCTACCCTAACCACGGCTGAACTGAAACCAGATGTCGTGCTGCCATAACAACTGGAACCTGACCAATATGATCTCACTACTCTGGAGTATAGAGAGTGGGAGTCTGAACTTCTCCCCTGATCTGTGAAGCAACTGGTGCACTAGAATAAATCCTGCCCGAGTCGATGCACCAATTATACTCAGAACTATACCCAGCCCTACAGAAGTCCGGGGTAGCAACTGGCACCCCCAGTACCTGTCCCCCAACTAGAACTACTGGAGACTCCTTAAAGGCTGCTCTGATAGGCATCTTAACTGTGGCACGTACTCCTCGTTGGCCTCTGTCTCTGACCATTGTGACATTTGATTTGGGATAACATCATCAGGAACCACCGCTCGTGTCCTCACCATCGGTGAGAGAATGAAACGATAATTTCAAACTTCAAGATCAATAAACTCGCACGATAGAATAAAGGAAGTGAAATTATTCTAATAGTTCCGTAGCCTCTCGAAGATAAGTACAGACGCCTCCGTACCGATCCACAAGACTCTACTAAACTCGCTTATGACTTGTAGCACCTATGAACCTAGAGATCTGATACCAACTTGTCATGACCCAATTTTCCTATGTTGGGTATCGTGATGGCACCTAGTCTTAGGGACAAGGTAATCCTAGCAGTTACTGTATATCAACAATAAATAAAGGAAAACTAGTAGTCTTGATATAGAATCTCAACAGAATGTACAAACTTTCCCAAAACCGGTAGTACAAGTCATAAGCTCTACGAATCTTCTACAACTTCTAAGTACAACTGTTTGGAAATAGATACAACAGTGTATGAATAATAAATACAAAGAAGGTGACTCCGACGCCTGCGAACGCAGGAGCAGGTTACCTTGAGTCTCCTCGAAAATCATCCAACATGTACTACAGTATGAACCTAAATCTGCACACAACAATATGCAGAACTGTAGTATGAGCACACCACAACGGGGCCCAGTAAGTATCAAGACTGTTCTACAAGATAAATAACATGAATATAGAAATGACCGAACGTTACATCTATCTAAGACTTCACGGAATAATTTACATCAATGACAATATAAAGCGAAAGGAAATTACAGAAATCAATCATGAAACAGTACAAAAGTATACAGAAATATGGACAGCCAAAACAAGCCGAATCGAAAGGAAACACAACACAATAGAGAACACCAATAACTGAACTCCACGTCGGTTTGTTCACATCGGGCTTTAGCTATTAAAAATCCATAACTGGTAGAAATCTTTAAACAGCAGTTCATATGAAAAACTTTTGCAAATAAAATCATTTTAGTATGGAAAGGTTTCCTTTGAAAACATACTTTCTTCAAAAGTAGATATAACCAATCTCACCTAAACAGTTAACTTCACAGAATAAACTCAACTTCAACAAAGGCGTAGTAATAGGCAATATCAAGGAAATACCAATAGCATAAATGTCTAACAATTGGACCTAAGTAGAACTCAAGGGAATAGTCATATAAATCATAATGTAAGACTCACGGACATGCTTGACTCCAACGACTAGATGTTCCAACTACGGCTAGTCAAATATAAGGCTAGATGACACTAATTATAGTCAATTAGGCAAGCTAAAAAGAAAATATAGCATGATGATGAGAGAAGTAGAATATTCAGTTAAGTCAAGTAAAGTCAAATAGCCAACGAAGGAATGCAAAAACAAATAATCCTAATTTAAACAGGAAGGGATGAAATTAACAACCAAGGATTCAAATGTAATAATTACAAATCATACACAGGTAATATAAGAACCTATGAATCCTAAAAGGGAAATCTAATTGCAAATAAGTCCGAGTACGCACTCGTCACCTCGTATACACGGACTACAATCAACAAAGAAGACTCAATCCTAAGGGGTAGTTCCCCCACACAAGGTTAGGCAAGATACTTACCTCAAAGACGACATTTCGGTACTCAAAAATAGACTTGTCGGTCGGCAAGACCTACGGATGGCTCAAAATCAACTAAAACAACTTCAAAAATACACATAAAATGTATAAGGAACTATTCCGAATAATAATGTTTCAATATTTACAAGATTATAAAAATCGACCAAAAAGTCGACCCCTGGGCCCGCACCTCGGAACCCAAAGTTTTTTACAAATTTTGGTTACCCATTCCGATACGAGTTCACCCATACTAAATTTATCCAATTCCTATAACATTTGGTCTTTCAAATCATGAATCTACATCTTAGAAGTTTTCTTTCAAAACCCACAATTCCCTCAACCCAAAACACAAATTAAATGATAAAAATAAGAACTAATTCGTGAAATATAATTAATTATAGTGGAAGAACACTTACCCATTCGATTGGTGTGAAAAACCCTTCAAACATCGCTGAGAAACGAGCTCTAGAAGTTAAAATATGATAATAATAGCCTAACCCTTGATTTTGGAATATAATCTGTCTGCCCAGATTTTAAGGCATCGCGATCGCGGATTAAAAGATGTGATCGCATAGAGGAAATAATATTGCTGGCCAGAAAGGTTCTATGCAATCGTGAAAAGGTAGATGCGATCGCATAGTAGGAAGTAGGGGCACTAGTCAATTTAATACTATGCGATCGCAAGCAAGCAAACGCGATTGCACTATAGGGAATTTTATACTTCTGCGATCGCGAACATGATCGTGCAAACGCATTGAATAAAAAGCTGGGCAGGTCAAATGACACTATGCGATGCGATCGTATAGAAGGAAACCAAAAGGTAGCATCAGCAGTGAAAAAATGAGAAAAATCGATCTGAAACCTATCTGAAACACACCCGAGGCCCCTCGGGACCCCGTCTAAATGCACGAACAAGTCTTATAACTTAACACGGACTTGTTCGAGGTTTCAAACCACATAAAACACACTAAAACGATGAATCACACCCAAAAATCAATGAAATTCCTCAAAACTTCTTTAAACATCAATTCTTGCATTTAAGGTCCGAATCACGTCAAACTAAGTATGTTTCTTACCAAATTTCACAAATAGCACATATAAGTCATATCGAACTTGTACCGGGCTCCGGAACCAAGATAGGGGACCGATACCACAGGTTTCACATAACATTTATTTTGACAAAACCTTTATATTTTTCAGAAAACAATTTTCTTTAAAAATTCATTTCTCGGACTTGGGACCTCGGAATTCGATTCCGAGCATACGCCCAAGTCCCATATTTTCCTACGGACTCTCCGGGACCGTCAAATCATGTGTCCGGTTTAGTTTACCAAAAACGTTGACCGAAGTCAACTTTATTCAAATTTCTAAACAAATTTATCATTTTATCAGGTTTTCACGACCTCAGAACATAGAATTAGCTAGAATATACAAGATGACCTTTTGGGTCATCACAATAAAAGGGAGAGTTAATTAGAACACAATATGAATGGTGAATCTATTACAACCTTGGAATATTTGTCTCTACTGAATACACAACAATCAACTCGTTACTTGATAATTTAGTCATTACTTAGGATCGTAGTTTAGTATAATCATATTCTTGGATTTTGATTTTGGCTTGATTGAATAAATTTTTTAGTAATTTAGTGAGTAGTTGATACAAGTCTCTGTACACTCGACTTATCATTTTATTACTTGTACGACCACGTATACTTGCGTGTGCTTTTGGGAGCAACAAGTTTTTGGCGCCATTGCCGGGGCCTTGAAAATTGACTACTTTCTAGTTTTTTTCTTCAATTGTTTATTTCGTCTAGTATAATATTACTTGATTGTCACTCTAATCTCAGGAACTTTAATTGAATGCGTAGGGTCAGAAGGAAGGACAGACTCAACGGCTTTAACCCCAAACCTAAAGAGAACATTTCATAGGAGGTTGAGGGAAGAAAATGATACAAATAGTCTTCAGGTAATCGTTCAATTTCCTGTGAACATGGCATATGAGCAATACATGGCTGTTCAGGAGGTGGAAATGCCCAGCATTGCTAATGTCCCCTCCAGCATCGTGAAGCCCAGAATCACTGGGCACTTTGAGCTGAAACAGAGCATGATCCAGCTACTTCATGCAAATGGGCAGTTTATGGGTCTTCCACACGAGGATCCACAACAGCATATTATGAACTTCTTGGAGATTAGTGATACCTATATCACTAACGGGGTCACTCCAGACTATGTGAGGCTCACACTTTTTCAATTTTCTATATTGGGCGAAGCAAAGCGATGACTGAAGGCAGAACCAACTAATTTTATTACATCATGGAATGATTTGGCAAGAAAATTTCTGGCAAGGTTCTTCCCTTCAGGCAAAACTGCAAAGATCAGAAGTGAGATCGTTGCCTTCAAACAGAAAGCAGGAGAGTCTTTATACTCAGCTTGGGAAAGGTTCAAGGGACTACTCAGAGACTATCCTCATCACAATCAGACGAACGAAGTGTTAGCTCACACTTTCATATAATGGCTCCATCCCCAAACAAAAATTGTAGTAGATGCTGCTGCTGGAGGTCAAGTATTGGAGAAAATCTTTGATGAAATATATGCGTTATTGAACAAATTCTCCAAAAGTAATCTGGATTGGCAAGGAGAAATGGGTAGAAACATGGTACAAAAATCTGTAGGGGTTCTTGAGTTAGATGTCGTCTCGGCATTATCAGCCCAGATTTCTACACTGGCCAACCAAGTCAATCAAATGACCATGGTTATTAACAAGCAACAAGTCCAGCCAGTGCAACAGGTTCAAATATTTTGTGAAGTCTGTGGAGAAGGTCACATGATCAATCTATGCCCAACAAATCCAGAGTCTGTATATTTTGTGGGTAATGCAAATCGAGGCCAAACAAATCAGTATAGGGACACTTACAATCCCAACTGGAGGAACCACCCAAACTTCTCTTGGGGTGGAAACCAAGGTACTCAGAATCAATACCGGCCTGAAGCACCTCAACAACAATACAGACCACCTCAGGCTGAACAACAAGCGAGTTCAACAAGTTACCTTGAGGAAATGATGAAAAAAATGTTGGCTGATCAGCAAGCCCAAGTCGCAACAATGAGAAATTTGGAGCGCCAAGTGGGACAACTTGCTAGTGCCCAAAATACCAGACCAGTTGGGGCTCTTCCTAGTGATACTAAGCTCAATACTAAAGCTCAAGTCAATGCGATTACCTTGAGAAATGGAAGAGTATTAGAAGAAGTTCCAACGAAGAAGAAATATACGACTAGTCCTGGAGAATTAGTTCCCAAACCAGTTAAGGAGAATGAGAAAGATAACAAAGGATCCGAGCCAGTAATTGTGACAAGTTCACCACCTCCGTTTCCACAAAGACTGCAGAAGCAAAAAAATGATGCTAAGTACAAGAAATTCTTAGATATTTTGAGTCAAGTGCGTGTGAATTTTCCTTTGGCTGAAATTTTGCAGGAAGTGCCTAAGTATCCAAGGTATCTCAGAGATATTGTGGAAAATAAACGAAGACATACAGAGTTCGAAACATTTGCACTTACGGAAGAGTGCAGTGACAGAGTTCAAAGTAAACTTCCTCCTAAGTTGAAGGATCCTGGGAGTTTCACAATTCCCTTGTCTCCTGGAAAACAAGAAGTTGGGAGAGCCCAGTGTGATTTAGGGGCTAGTATAAATTTGATGTCGTCCTCTTTGTTCAAGCAACTCGGATTGGAGGTGCTTAGTCCTACTACAATTACTTTACAGTTAGCAGATAGGTCGCTAGTTATGCTAGAAGGAATTATTGAGGATGTGTTAGTTCGAGTGGGAAAGTTTATTCTTCCTTCTGATTTTATTGTTCTTGATTACGAGGTAGATGAGGAAGTGCCCGTTATTTTGGGGCGACCATTCTTATCTACCGGTGGAGAGATTATTGATGTGAGGGAAGTGAAGTTAAAGATGAGAGTTTACGATGAGGAAGTCACTTTTAATGTGTACAAGGCAGTTAAGCTCCCTAAGTATTATGAGGACTTGTGCATGGTTACTTTGGTCGAATTGAAGGGGATAGAGCAGAGTCCTTATGTGATTTGTAGTGATCCAGATGAGACAACTGAGTTAGTGGAGGTGGTGTTGCACGCCGAGTGTGTAAAAATGATTGAGAAAAGAGCCAGAGATGAAAGAGGAGACCTTTCGAGAGTGTGCAAAAAGGATATACTTCATGGGAGAAAGAAGAAGAAGAGAAAGCGCCTAGCCTGAGCAGAGTAGCAGAGTCTTGCCACAACTATAAGTAAGGCGCTTGTTGGGAGGTAAACCAGTCTGTATATCTTTTATTTATTTATTAGTATTATTTTTTTAGTGTCGAGTTTTGTGTTGTTTTTATTTTGCAGAGTAGGGGAAGTCTGAGTACCCAAACTTGAAGTTGAGGAGCATGTTTGAGCTTAAGTGTTGGGTCGTCCCGACTCTAAAGATTGAGGATTATATCTGAGCTAGGCCCTCAGGGAGTATTTCTCACCCTTGCTTTAATATTTTTCTCTGTGATCATGCCTCGAGGACTATGCATAATATAAGTGTGGGGTGGGGAAACTACTTTCTGAAGTGTAATTGTATAAAACTAATTTTTTTATTAGTTTTTCTTTTAGAACTCGTAGAATACATAGTCTAGATTCTCAAAATAAAATAAAAAAAAAAAATTTGAAAAAACTCGAACTTTTCCCTACGATGGATCTGTTGGACATTTTCTTGAAGGATAAAGTCAAATTTAAAAATACCAAAAAGATTTTTTTGTTTGTTTTTAGGATAGCTAGGTAGTATCCCTTGATTTTCTTTGGGCGCCGGTTCTTTTCCAAGGGTGTAGCTCGAACCGGGTGCTTTTAATTTCTTTTAGGAGTAGTTAGGAAGAAACTGAGTGACTTTGAGATGCTCATTGATGTGTTTGGTGCTGGTACATTAGGCTATGAAACACATTATGTTTTTCCTTGTATTTGGTTTGACCTGTGAGGCCTAAGTAAAGTAAATAGCCTATTTTTTGACATTTTAGCCCAGTTGTTTTACTTGTATGCCACATAGTGAAATATTGCTTAATTTTCTCAATTATGTGTGCTTGCTTGACTTAAGAGTTGAACAAAACCGTCGTGATTGAGTCATGTGCAATGTGTCTGTGAGGACTAGTGATTTTCTGTGCTATCCTGTGTAGTCTAGAACTTTCCCCGTGTGTTAATCGACGCAAAATGGTAAGTTGTGCTAATCTAGGATATGACGTAGGCATTTTATTTCTTGATCATAGATGTGCTTGTCACATAAAAATAAAATCGTCCATTGCTAGCCCCTTTGAGCCTATAGACCTTTTCTTTGGCACCCACATTACAAGTCGTACCCCTATTTTGTTCTTAATTTGAGATTTTTGAACCTTTACCTCCTAAGGCACTTAGTCGCTAAAAGAAGTTAGGTGAGATACTGGGGATTAGTTTTTGAGTGGAGCCATGGAAAGGCCCGTTGGTGAACTAAAGTTGAAATCAAAATTCATTAGCCGATGAACCTTAATGTATCGAGTGTGTGTAAAGAAACAAAAGAAGAAGAAAAAGAAAAGAAAAAAAATGATAGTTAAAGTATGTAGAAAAAGACACACCTCCAATTCTTATTAAATTGTGCTTGTGGGAGTATATAAGTGCTTAATCGAAAAATGGCTATGTTGTATATGGTTTGTGGATATTGAATTGGTTGAGAAGAATATGTGTTTGAGTTGTGAGAGTAGTGTATTAAAGTTCTTAGGAGAGTTAGTCACTATTTCGTAATATATCCTACCTGTCACGACCCAAACCGATGGGCTGCGACGGGCACCTGGTACCTTACTCAACCGAGCACCAACGTAACGTATCTTTCTTATTACATCATCATATACATGTGACATACGAGCCTAATAGGCAAACATAATCATTTATATACTCAAAACATAGGCCGAAAAGTCCAGACAATCTTTCACGTACACGACATATGTCTACAAGCCTATAAGAGTACATAAATGTCATAAAGGCCGGGACAGAGTCCCGCCATGCCAAACAATACACGTCTAAATCATACTAACCAAACAAGCAACTCCAAAGCAAATGGAGTGCACCAACATCTTCCGCTGAGCTGATAGCCTACTTGGAGGGCTCTCGACCTGTCTATCGGGACCTGCGGGCATGAAACGCAGTGTCCCCAGGCAAAAGGAATGTCAGTACGAATAATGTACCGAGTATGTAAGGCACATAAATAGATACATAAGAGACATGGATGACATATAGAGTACATGACTCAACCTGTAAGTCTGAATAAATTTGTACATCATAAATTACTTTTAGCGTCATGCATATGCGTATGAATGTCATGTCTTGCATAGGTACATGTTTCATAACATCATCAGCCTCTGAGGGCATCCCATCATATCATATCGGCCACTGTAGGCAAAATCATCATCGTATATCAGCTGATCAGGTGGTGGTGCGTATATAACGCCATAACCTTTCCCATATCCCATATATATATATATAGATGCATATATAATGCCGTTTGAATACACATACATATATACACGTATATAATTCCGTTTGAATCATATTTCAGCCACTATGGGCAACATCATCATCATACACCAGCTGATCAGGTGGTGGTGCATATATAATGCCGTAACCTTTTCCCATATTATATTTACATATACACGCGTATATAACGCCATCTGATCATGGGTCAATGTGCATATGTAAATGCATGAAATGCATATGAAATACGTCTATAAAATCTCTAGGTACGTCATAAGGCCATTATGCCTCTGATTAATATCATGAAATAAACTTTACCAACATACGTATTTTCGATACCCATGAACAGAAGCTAATAATAATTCACATGGGGAATCAAGAATATGGACACCCCTAGTATTTCTATGAATAGAGTAATTTATTGAGACCGTGCATTAGCTCGTTTCTTCTATGTCACATAGATCATGCCAAAAATAAAGGAGGGATAACCTTAACATACCTGGACCGATTCTCTTGAAAATTCCTCTAACACACGTCTTGTGTGACGAACATGTCACGGGGAATTGAAGTAGGGAAAAATCCGTATGATATTCTTGAGAAAGATTATACCGGGCTTCTTTAGAATTTCAAAATTGTCACATTTCTAAGATGCTTACGAAATTTTTGCTTGATCCTTGAATTCTTGCTTGAATTTATTAAAACAGAATGTCAGTCACGTTACCAAAGAAAATTGCCTACCATTTTTTATATAAGCAACTCTTTTTAGAGAGGTCTTATGTATTAATGGTGTGGCCCCACTACTTTGGTGACTTGGCCACAAATCTTACTAAGTTTTGACACCTTAATATGTGACTTTAAGAGTCACAATTTAGAGCTAGTCTTGCTGCCACGTTTTGGTGTGGGCAGGCTTAATCTTTATCCGGTAATTAGATAATATCTCGTTACTCGATAATTAATCAATTACCCGCATAATTAGAAATATCTCAAGTTACTTTAAAATACAATTCATTTTTAATATACTTTATATATACCCTACTGTCATGGTCACGTGGTACCTCGTATGGCACTAGTACATAAATACCGAGTATTTTAGCTCAGACCGTATTTTATCCTAACATGCCAAACTTGGGCGAAAATTCATTTTCTTTGACTTGCTTCCTCTCTCACCTTCACGAATTTACTTATCACTTGTTTGAAATAGCGTAATGCTTAAAATCTCAAAATAATCTCATCCCCAAACTTACGTCGATTAACTTACTACGAAACTTTAACATACGAAAATGCGGGATGTAACACTACCCGTCCCTTAGCCTACATTACAACCTTAAAGTCCTAATTGATCCTAGATTTGGCTAGCTTAAATTAGTAGAGATCTACACAGCGGGAAAGCTTATGGTACGATCACAGGATGCATATGAATTCTTTGTGAGAGTGAGTGAATTTTATTCAATTGTGTGATGTCCTTAAATTATATTCAAAAGCATCTTTGAATGTGTGGACAAGTCTATATTCACTCTTTTGTTCGTTGGTAAGGGCACATGATCTCATGAACGATTGGTAATGTTATAAACCTTCTTGTTGGGTAAGTGCGTGAGTTGAGAGTACTTAGTGGTTACAAGTTGACTCTTGAGGTCGGGTGGTTGCAAATAGGTTATTAGAGTGATTGGATTGAATTGTCATATTTGGGCATGTTTAAAAAAGGGAAGAATGTGAATTTTCGTATGTTCATGCTTGATTGCCGGTATCGATCATAGTCAAGGGTAAAGTGTGTGATTAAAAGTTAAAGTACTTCTTTGTAGTGAACTTTGTACGTTTTTGGAGGGTAGTTATTTGTCCCATTGCTCGAGGACGAGCAAAAGCCTAAGTGTGAGGTGTTAATGTATAGTCTAAGGGTAGTTATATTTCCTCATATTTAACTTTTGTTTCGTTAATTTTGGATGTTAAACGTGATGATTTATATTAATTTGAAGTGTTTTTATGTGTAGGAATGATCCGGGAGCAATTGAGGGCGAAACATGCGAAATTGGAGCCAAAACAGACGAAAACGGGCAAGGGGGACAGTGGAGTGCCACAGGCAGCCCCTTGAGCTACCTGTGGTGCTGGAAAAAAAAAATGCTAAATGAGGCAACACCATGGAGGGCGTCTGGTGCTGACCAGGGCGGCAGTGGCGTGAATTTTTTCCTATTTTTTTCGAGACACGGTTTATTCGGCCCTAGACCTACCCAACACGTATAAAATCAAGAGAAATCATATTTTTGAAGGGAGAGACGTCACTTTGGAGGAAAACTACACACGAGAACGTTAGGAAGCAGAGGAATCTCAGTTTTCTTCATTTTTTTCTAGTATTTTCAATTATTCAACACTTATTTGATCACATCATGAGTGGCTAAGCACCCATTGTTCTGGGGTTGTGATTTAGCCATGAATATTGTTGTTTAGCGCTAGCTTAACCTTCACCAATATATGGTTGTTTCTTCAATTCTGTGATTAATTGCTTAATTGTCTGGCCAATAGTTAGGTTCTATTTACTATCTATGCTATGCTTGGGAAACCCGTGTATAGATTAGAGAAGAATTGAAGAGAGCGCGATCTTAACCCTTAAGGGGAGCAAATTTTTGGTTAGGATAGGAATATACTTAGTCACCGTGCTTAATTAAATATCGTAATCTTAATGCGTTCTTAATAGATTAATTTCATAGGATTATAGGCGTTAATCTATTTCGAATAGGAGAGTAGTACTTCGGGAGAAGGCTATGAGAGCAACTATCGATTAATTAGCAACCATGAGTGAATTATATGAAAGGGAGAGTTAATTAGAACACAATATGAATGGTGAATCGATCACAACCCTAGAATATTTGTCTCTACTGAATACACAACAATCAACTCGTTACTTGATAATTTACTCATTACTTAGGATTGTGGTTTAATATAATCATATTCTTGGATTTTGATTTGGTTTGATTGAATAAAAATTTTAGTAATTTAGTGAGTAGTTGATACAAGTCTTTGTGGGTTTGATATTCGACTTATCATTTTATTACTTGTACGACCACGTATACTTGCATGTGCGTTTGGAGCAACAACAGTATAGTTGTTTCAATTCTTAATTAGCTACTCTTTCGGAGTATTGGACGACTTAAAGTCTTACCAGTCTTAATCTCTTCTTTCTTCGCAGGCCTTTGCTCCAGTCAAGTCTCGATTCATGACGGCCTTACTCGTTAATTGACTTGATCAACGGATAATCAATTTTCAAGATTTGTGGTCAGTAGCTCTTATGGTCCTTCCCTGAGTAGTAAAATAAGCACTATAAATTCATACGTTAGAACAGCTTCTTTTTCATGCACCTTAATAAAGTAATACCACTAAACATGAAGGCCAGATATTTTTATTTTACAGTCCATTCTGCTAGTGACCTCCGTGATGTACGAGAATTCGGTCGAATGAAAGTTTATGCAAAGGTTTCAATGGCAGGAGAGACAAAGTGCACAGAAGTGGATCGTGTGAACGAGACGAATCCTAAGTGGAATACCACACTTTGCTTCATTGTGCCCGAGAAAGATATAATAAAAGGGAGTAGTATTCCTTCTAAGATTGAGCTGTTTTGCAAAAGGACTTTCTCACATGATAAGTATGTTGGGGAGCTACTCCTTTCTCTAGCTCCTCGTTATAAAGGAGAATGTACCTTTCCAGTGCGCAGAAATGATTCAAATGGGAGCAAAGGTTTTGGAACTTTGACGTTTTCTCATGCTTTAGGAGATAAATTCATAGTTGCGAACTCATCATCATCATCATCTGCAAAGGATAACAATCTGTTAATTGACATAATTAAACTTGGAGTGGATATAGCGAATATTGCAATGGCTACAGAAGAAGAAGAAGAAGAAGAAGAAGAAGAAGAAGAAGAAGAAGAAGAAGAAGAAGAAGAAGAAGAAGATGATGGTGGTGATGATGATGATTATTATGATTATTAATTTGAAGGCTTAAAGATTTCCTAGGTTTGATCGTAGGTTGATTTTATTGCTACTGGGTTTAAATTTTTGTTCCGAAATTTGGTATAGGTTCATTATGCTATTTAAAAGTTGTCTGCGAAATTTGGTGCAAAATAGAGTTGGTTTGATAGGATTCGGGCGCTCGGTTGTGAATTTGGTTGTTCTTGAGTTTCTTTGAAAATTTCATGCATTTTTATGTTCTATTCGTAGTTCTAGATGTTATTTTGATGTTTTGATCATGCAAGCGAGTTCATATGATGTTGTTACTCTTGTTTGCAGGTTTTTGCTATTTGCTGATGTCTGATGCTATGTGCTTTGTAGTAGGGAAATTTCTTCCGCGATCGCGAAGGGGAAACTAGTGCAGGGATGGAGTTCTTCTACGCGAACACGGAGAACCGATCGTGTACGCGAAGTAGTGGAGGGCTTACCCTTCGCAAACGTGACCGTTCATATGCAAACGCAAAGGTTAAGGGGATTTTAGGGGAGACAAGTAATTACCCTACGTGAATGCGGGCGTTGGCTCGCGAATGCGAAGGCAGGGGGGAGCAAGCTTCGTGAACGCAAAGGTTTTCCCGCGAACACAAATTCCTTCTGGCCTCTAATTCTTTGCGGTTGCGTCAGGTGTCTCGCTAACGCGCAGAACACTTGATGCCCAATGATTTAAAGTTTAAAAAATCGGGATTCTTCTCATTTTTTACCATTATCAAGTTTGAGCTCGGCCTAGAGGCGATTTTGAAGAGGTTTTTCATCTCAACTCATAGGTTAGTAGATTTTAACTTGTTTCCGTACATTTCCATTCACACCCATTGATTTTAACCTTTAATCTATGCTTTTTCACGTTAGAGATTAGGGATTTAGGTAGGAATTGGAGATTTTGAGAAATTGAGATTTAGACATCAAATTGAGGTTGGATTCGAAACTAATCACATAACGGGGCTCGGCGGTGAATGGGTAATTGAATTTTGGTCCGAATCTTTGGTTTTGACCAAGCGAGCCCGGGGTCGACTTTTGTTGACTTTTTCTAAAATTATTAAAGATTGAATCTTTTTCACTCGTGGGTAGTTTCTAAAGCCTATTTTGAATTATTTGAACTATATTTGATTAGATTTGATTGGTTCGGATGCTAATTCTAGAGGAAAAGCCGTGATTTGGTTGCAAAGTGAAGTAAGTGTCATGATTAACCTTGACTTGAGGGATTAGGACTTGTTAGTCTATTTGCTATGTGTTTTATGTGTGGGAACAACATATATGTGAAGTGACGAGTACCTATGTGTTGTCATAGGGTTAAAGCATGTGGGTGACAATTGTTTCTTTGTAGTATATTGTTTTATTGATTATGTGTTCCATGCTTAGGTTAGATTACTACTTCTTTTAATTTTCATTTCTTATTTTTTTTTTTTCAAAGATGTTGAATATTTTAAAAGTTGAGTTTGATATCATGGCACTATAATTGAAGTGAAATTGTTTTCGGCCTTGCTTTTATTATTCTAATTTGTATTGTTTCTATATGAGGAATAGAGAAACACACGAAGGGTGTTGCCGTGCCTTATTTGCATTCATTATCATCTATCGAGAGATTTGAGACTAATTGCACAAAACGTTATGCCATTCCGGTGAGTAAAAGCATGAAGGGTGATGCCGTGCCATTTATTTATGATATTACATGGAGAGGACAAGAGTAAAAGTACGAAGGCTGATGCCGTGCCATCTTCATTTTATTGGCTCGTTTGATTTCCGGTTTAGGTGATTTGTTTGTTTATATTGTTGTTTATTTCGGAGTATGTTATTTTTTGATCTCGTACTTCACTTTTTATGATATGTATAGGGTTTTTACGTAGATGTCTTGCCATAACCTCGTCACTACCTCATCGAGGTTAGGCTCGACACTTACAGAGTATATTGGGTTGAATGTACTCATACTACACTTCTGCACTTCTTGTGTAGATACCAGTATTGGTCCCAGCAGTGCTTAGAGGTGCGTCGACTTGGAACACATTCACTTTGGAGACTTGGGGTAGATCTGCAGACATTCGTAGACCTTGAAGTCCCGTTCCATTTCCTATCTTTACTGTTTATCTCCTTCGAACAATTGTATTTATTTTAGACTATGCTTGTAGACTTCTAGTTACTCATGTACTTGTGACTCTAGATTTCTAGGAGTAGTCAGCATCGCATCACTTTTATTCACTAGTTAAATTTGGAACTTATTTCTCATTTAGTGTCATTACTTTGAATTAATTGTTAAAAATTGGTTAGTTTCTTATTAATGTTGGCTTGCCTAGCAAGTGAATGTTAGGCACCATCACGGTCCTGAGGTTGGGAATTTTGGGTCGTGACAAGTTGGTATCAGAGTACTTGGGTGCTTAGGTCTTACGAGTCAAGAGCAAGCTTAGTAGAGTCTGGAGGATCGGTACAGAGACGTCTGTACTTGTCTTCTAGAGGTTATGGATTTTTAGGAAAAAAATCATTTTTTTCTTTCTTATCGTGCGATTATATTCTATCATTGATGTTTGAATCATTCCATTCTCGTTCTCTCACAGATGGTGCGAACACACACAATATCTACAGCCGGGCAAGAGCCGGAGCCCCCTGTTGCAGGCACTACTAGGGGTAGAGGCCGAGTCCGAGGTCGAGCCAAAGGCCGAGGCAAAGGCCGAGCTAAGCCTAGAGCTCATGCAAAAGCACCCACTGTGGAGCCTCGAATTGATCATGAGGAGGAGATCCTAGCTCAGACTGCAACAGTCGGACCCGCTCAGGTCCCGGAGGGATTTATAGCCACTCCTATTCTTCAAGACGCTCTAGTCCGTTTATTAGGCCTTATGGAGTGTGTGGTCCAGACCGGTGCATTACCATTGGCACCAACCGTCTCTCAGGATGGGGGAGGAGCATAGACTCCTGCTACTCACACTCCGAAGAAGATGACTCCCATATATCGGACTCAAGCAGTCCAGCCAGTTAGGGTAGTTCAGCCTATTATTGCTGAAAAGACCAGGGAGAGACATGCAGTGTCTTCTGAGGGATTGATGAGATTGAATAAGTTTAGAAGGATCTTCCCTATTCACTTTATTGGTACATCTTCTGAGGACCCACAAGATTATTTGGATCATTGCTTCGAGGTGCTGGGGAATATAGGTGTTGTTGAGTCCAATAAAGCAGACTTTGCAGTGTTTCAGATGACCAGTTCGCCCAAGAGATGGTGGCAGGATCATTTGCAGAGAAGACCAGCTGGTTCACCGCCACACACTTAAGATTATTTTTTGCAATTGTTTCTGGAGATGTTTCTTCCTTTCAGTTTGAGAGAGGAGTACCGTAGGCAGTTTGATCGTCTTTAACAGGGTAGCAAGACTGTTACCCAGCTTGAGATCCGATTTATGGACTTAGCTCACCATGCAGTTATATTACTCCATACTGAGAGGGAGAGAGTGATAAGATTCATTGATGGACTTACTTTTGGTGTTAGGCTACAGATGGCCAAGGAGATCGGAGATGATATTCTTTTCAGAGAGGCCGTAGAGATTGCTAGATGGATCGAGATGATTCAAGGTTAGAGTAGGGAGGCAGTATATGAGAAGAGGTCGCATCATTCTGGTAGTTTCAGTAGTGCCTCATCTGGAGGCAGGGGTTCATATGGTAGGGGCTATCCTCCCTGGCCGTTTCATTCAGTGCTCCAGGCATCCCATGGTGCTTCGGGTAGTCGTGGTTCTTATGTGTCTCATCCTGAGCAGCTAGCCTATGGTGCACCATCAACTCATGTTTGTGCACCTCCGATCCAGAGTAATCAGGGTGGTTACTCAAGCCGACATGGTCAGTTATAGGGTCAGCAGCCTAGGGCTTGTTATACTTGTGGAGATTCGAGGCACGTTGTTAGATTTTGCCCTAGGTCACAAGGTGGCATGCCAAACAAAGTTCTCGTGCCATGGTTCCAGCACCGATTGCTTCACCTCCTGCTCATCCAGCTAGAGGCGGGGGTTAGGCTGCTAAAGGTGGAGGTCAGGCCAGCCAGCTAGAGGCCAACCGAGAGGTGGAGGTTAGAGTGGTGGGGCCCAACCTCGTTTTTATGCATTTCGAGCTAGACCTGAGGCAGAGTCATCTGACGCCGTCATCACATGTATTGTTCCTGTTTGACATATAGAGGCTTCAATTCTATTTGATCTGTGCTCTACCTATTCCTACGAGTCATCCTATTTTGTTTCACATTTGGTTATGCTTCGTGATTCTTGAGTGCTCCTGTATATGTGACCAAGCTTGTAGGAGATTCCATTATTGTAGATCGTGTTTAGTGCTCGTGTGTGGTTTCTACCGGGAGCCTTGAGACTAGTGTAGATCTTCTACTTCTTGATATGGTGGACTTTGATATTATTTTGGGCATGGATTGGCTATCACCCTATCACGCCAAGACAGTGACCCTAGCCACATCAGGTTTGCCCCGATTAGAGTGGAGGGGGACTCCTGGCCATTCTACCAGTAGGGTTATTTCTTATGTGAAGGCTCGGCATATGATCGAGAAGGGATGTCTAGCATATTTGGCCTACATCCGTGATCCTAGTGCGAAGGTTCCTTCCATGGATTCAGTACCAGTTGTTCGTGAGTTTCCAAAGGTGTTTCCTGCAGATTTGTCGGGGATGCCGCCCGATAGAGATATACACTTCTATATTGACTTGTCTCAAAGCACTCAACCCATTTTTGTTCTACCATACCGTATGGCCCAACCCGAGTTGAAGGAACTGAAGGAGCAGTTACATGATTTTCTTGATAAATGATTCATTAGGCCTAGTGTGTCGCCCTAGGGTGCGCCAGTGTTGTTTGTGAATAAGAAGGATGGTTCGATGGGGATGTGTATATATTATCAGCAGTTGAACAAAGCCACTATCAAGAACAAGTATCCTTTATCGCAGATTGATGACTTATTTGATCAGCTTCAGTGTGCCAAAGTGTTTTTGAAGATTGATTTGAGCTTTGGCTACCATCAATTGAAGATTAGGGCATCATATGTCCCTAATACAGCTTTCCGATCTTGGTATGGGCATTATGATTTCCTAGGGATTTCATTTGTCTTGACAAATTCCCCAGCAACATTTATGGATTTTATTAATCGGGTATTTAAGACCTATTTGGATTCTTTTATGTTCGTCTTCATTGATGATATTTTGATCTACTCCTGCAGTCGAGAGGAGCATGAACAACATCTTCAGATTGTATTTCAGACTCTGAGAGATAGTCAGTTATATGCCATGTTTTCAAAGTGTGAGTTTTGGTTGGACTCGATTGCCTTTTTAGGGCATGTTATATCTGCCGAGGGAATTAAAGTGGATCTTAAGAAGATTGAGGCAGTTCAGGACTGACCTAGACCTACTTCAGCTATAGAGAATAAGAGCTTCCCGAGTTTGGCGGGTTATTATCACCGGTTCATGGAGGGGTTTTCATCCATCGCATCCACTAACTAGATTGAACCAGAAGGGTGCCCCATTCAGTTGGTCCGATGAGTGTGAGTTGAGCTTTCAGAAGCTCAATACTTCTTTGACTACAACTCCGGTGCCGGTGTTGCCTATGGGTTCGGGATCCTACACTATGTATTGCGATGCATCGCTTATTGGGCTTGGTGCAGTATTGATGTAGGATTGCAGGGTGATTGCATACATGTCGCAGTTGAAGGTTCATGAGAAGAATTACCTTGTTCATGACTTAGAGTTGGCAACTATTATTCATGCATTGAAAATCTTGAGGCATTACCTCTACGGTGTGTTGTGTGAGGTATCCACAAATCATTAGAGTCTAAAATACTTGTTTAAGAAAAATGATCTCAACTTGAGGCAGCGGAGGTGGTTAGAGCTGTTAAAAGACTATGATATTACCATTTTGTATCATCCCGAGAAGGCTGATGTGGTGGCCGATGCCTTGACTAGAAAAGGTATGAGTATGGGTAGCCTTGCATATATTCCAGTTGGTGAGAGATCTCTACCATCAGGTGTTCAGGCCTTGGCCAATCAGTTTGTGAGGTTAGATTTTTTAGAGCCTAGTCGGGTTCTTGGTTGCACAGTCTCTCGGCCTTCTTTGTATGGGTGCATCAGAGAGCGTAAGTATGAAAACCCCCATTTGATTGTCCTTAAGGACACGGTGAAACACGGGGATGCCAAGGAGGTTTTTATTGGAGATGATAGGTTGTTGCAGATGCATGGTCGGATTTGTGTGCCCAATGTGGATGGGCCTCGTCAGTTCATTCTTGAGGATGTCCATAGTTTGCGGTATTCCATTCATTCGGTGTTACCAAGATGTATCAGGATTTGAGGAAACATTATTGATGGAGAAGATCGAAGAAATATATAGTTGAGTATATGGCTTGACGTTTGAATTGCAAGAAGGTGAAGTACGAGTATCAGAGACCTAGCGATTTGCTTCAGAGACTTGAGATTCCCGAGTGGAAGTGGGAGCGTATTACCATGGATTTCGTTGTTGGGCTTCCACGGATATAGAAGAAATTTGATGCAGTGTGGGTCATTGTTGATAGGTTGACCAAGTCAGCGCATTTCATTCCAGTGGCAGCTACCTATTCTTCAGAGAGGCTGGCTGAGATCTATGTCCACGAGATTATTCTTCTTCTTGGTGTTCCATTGTCCATTATTTCTGATCGGGGCACGTAGTTCACATCACATTTCTAGAGGGCCGTACAACGTGATTTAGGCACACGGGTTGAGTTGAGTACATCATTTCACCCCCAGACGGACGAGTAGTTTGAGTGCACCATTTAGATATTGGAGGATATTCTTCATGCCTGTGTTATGAATTTCAGGGGTTCTTGGGATAAGTTCTTACCGCTTGCGGAGTTTGCCTAAAACAAAAACTACTAATTGAGTATTCAGATGGCGTCTTGAGGCCTTATATGGGAGACGATGTCGTTCTCCAATTGGTTGGTTCGATTTAGGAGAGGCTCGGTTGTTGGGTAATGATTTGGTTTGGGATACCTTTGAAAAAGTCAAGATGATTTGGGATCGGCTTCATATAGCACAGTCTAGGCAGAAGGGTTATGCCGATCAGAGAGTTCATGATATAGCATTCATTGTTGGAAAGAAGATTTTGCTCCGGGTTTCACCCATGAAGGGTATGATGTGGTTTGGGAAGAAGGGAAAGTTGAACCCAAGGCATATAAGACCCTTTGAGATCCTTGAGAGAGTTGGTAAGGTGGACTAGAAGCTTTCATTTCCACCTAGCTTATCAACAGTTCAGCTGGTGTTCCATGTTTCTATGCATCAGAAGTATCATGGTGATCCGTCCCATGTATTAGATTTCAGCTCAGTCCAATTGGACAAGGATTTGACTTATGAGGAGGAGCCGATTGCTATTCTAGCACGGCAGGTCTGGAAGTTGAGGTCTAAGAATTATCCTTCTGTTAGAGTGCAGTGGAGAGGTCAGCCAATCGAGGCAGCTACATGGAGTCTGAGTCCGATATGCGGAGTTTTATACCCCCACCCTTTCACCAGTCCAAGTACTTTTCTATGTCTGTTCGAGGATGAATATTTCTTTTAGAGGTGGAGAATGTGATGACCCGATAGGTAATCTTGAGTTTTAGCCCTTATTTCCGTCTTCCGAGACATCTATTAGCTTCATTTAGTATTTTTCGATTTGCGTGCGCAGTCCGTATCTTTTTCCAGAAAGATTTTATATAAAAATGAAGAAAACATGATTTTTAGCTTTAAAAATGACATGAGTTGACTACAACCAACATTTTGTGTAAATGACCCCGAATTGGTATTTTAACGATCCCGGTGGGTCCGTATCATGATTTTGGACTTGGGCATATGCCTGGAATTGAATTTGGAAGTCCCTAACTTGATTTGACTGGATCTGTCGAAACTAGTAACTTAAGGGGTCGTTTGGTATGATGTATAAGAAGGTATAGTGCTGGTATAAAAATTTTATACCACACTTTGTTTGGTTAGCAAACCTGGTATAAGTTATCCCGGGATTAAAATTAGTACCGGGATAACTTATACCTTGTAGAGGGTGGGGTAATTAGTGCTGGGATAACTTATAAATTCTTCTTAAAAATTATGCAATTGTCATTTTTAATACTACATACCAAATAGTGGATAAAAAATAATACCAGGATAACAAATTCTAGCCATAACTAATCCCAGCATAACTTATCCCGACATAAGCCGTATTCAAACCAAACGACCCCTAACGGTTTAAAGATTACCAAGGTTTACCTGTAGGTTGACTTTATTGGTACCAGGTTCGCATTCGGTTCCTGAACTTGGTATAGGTTCTTTTTTATTTAAAACTTGTCTGCAAAATTTGGTGCGAAACGGAGTTGGTTTGATAGGATTCAGATGCTCGGTTGTGAATTTAGAAGTTCTTGAGTTTCTTTGAAAATTTCATGTAGTTTTATGTCTGATTCGTAGTTCTAGGTGTTATTTTGATGTTTTGATTGCGCGAGCGAGTTTATATGATATTATTACACTTGTGCGCATGTTTGGTTTGGAGCCCGAAGGGCACAAATGAGTTTCGGATAGGCTACGAGTCATTTTTGGACTTAGAATTATTGGTTTCGGCTATTTGCAGTGTCTGATGCTATGTGCTTCACAATCACGAAGCCTCTCTCGCAATCGTGAAATGGAAATTGGGACAGGGGTGGAGTTCTTCTACGCCAACACAGAGAACTGGCCATGGACACGAAGCATTGAAGGACATACCCTTTGTGATGAACGCGAAGGTTTAAGGGGATTCTAGGGGAGACAGGTGGTTACCCTACGGGAATGTAGGCATTCCCTGGTGAACATGAAGGCATGGGGGAGAAAGATTCGTGAACACGAAGGGTTTCCCGCGAATATGAAGGCCTTCTGGCCTCTAAAGTTTCAAAAATCGGGATTCTTCTCACTTTTCACCATTTTCAATTTGAGCTCGGCCTAGAGGCAATTTTGAAGAGGTTTTTCATCCTAACTTCATAGGTTATTATATTTTAACTTGTTTTATTAAATTTCCATAAACACCCATTGATTTTAACCATTAATCTATGCCTTTTCATGGTAGAAATTAGGGATTTAGGTAGAAATTGGGATTTCGAGAAATTGAGATTTAGACATCAAATTGAGGTTGGGTTTCAGAACTAATCACATAACCGGGCTCGGGGTTGAATGGGTAATTGGATTTTGGTATGAATCATGGGGTTTGACCAAGCGGGCACAGAGTTGATCTTTGTTGTATTTTTCCAGAATCATTAAAGATTGGATCTTTTTCACTCGTGGGTAGATTCTAAAGCCTACTTTGAATTGTTTGAACTATATTTGGTTAGATTTGATTTGTTCGGAGGCTAATTCTAGACGAAATGCCGCAATTGAGCATTGATTTTGTTCCGAAATGAGGTAAGTGTCGTGGTTAACTTTGGCTTAAGGGATTAGGACTTGTTGGTCTATATGCAACGTGTTTTATGTGTGTAAATAACGTATATGCAAGGTGACGAGTACCTATTGGTTGTCATTAGGTTAAAACGTGTGGTGGAAATTGTTTCTTGTATTATATTGTTTCATTGATTATTTTTTCCACGCTTAGGTTAGACTATTACTTCTTTTAATTATTCATTTCGTATTTATTGTTTATCTCAAAGATGTTGAATATTTTGGAAGTTGAGTTTGATATCATGGAACCATAATTAAAGTGAAATTATTTTCCGCCATGCTTTTATTATTCGAATTTGTATTATTGCTTGGTGAGGAAGAGAAACATGCACGAAGGGTGTGGCCGTTCCTTATTTCCATTCATTATCATATATTGAGATATTTGAGAGTAAAAGCAAGAAGGGTGATGCCTCGCCATTTATTTATGATATTACATGGTGAGGACAAGAGTAAAAGCACAATGGGTGATGTTGTGCCATCTTCATTTCATTGCCTTGTTTGATTTCCGGTTTTGGTGATTTATTTGGTTATTTGTTGTTTATTTCAGAAGATATTAATTTGAGATCTCGTACTTGTAGTTTTTATGATATCTCTCCTGTCACATGTCCCCTCCTAGTTAATATTTTATCATTGTACTTGTTATTTTGGTACTTTATATATATTTGTACAGGGTTTTTATGTAGGTGGCTTGTCATAGTCTCGTCAATACCTCGTCGAGTTTAGGATCGACACTTACAGAGTATATTGGTTCGATTATACTCATACTACACTTCTGCACTTCTTGTGCAGATACTAGTATTGGTCCCAGCGGTGCTTAGAGGTGTGTCGGCTTGGATTACATTCACCTAGGAGACTTGAGGTAGATCTGCTGGCATTTTCATACCTTGAAGTCCCCTACCATTTCCTATATTTACTGCTTATCTCCTTTAAACAATTGTATTTATTTCACACTATGTTTGTAGACTTCTAGTTGCTCATGTACTTGTGACTCCGAATTTCTGGGAGTAGTCAGCATCACATCACTTTTATCCACTGTGTTAAATTTGGAACTTATTACTCATTTAATATCATTACTTTTAATTAATTGTTAAAATGAGTTAATTTCTTTATTAACGTAGGGTTTCCTAGCAAGTGGATGTTAGGCGCCATCACGGTGTCGAGGTCGGGAATTCCGGGTCGTGACAAAAAGTTCTTCAAAAATCGCCTGTACACTATTTAGGATTGAGAAATCGTGAAATATAAGCTAAGTCCAAAAGTTTCCCTCTTTTACCTACATGCAGATGTTGCAATTGCGAACTCTTTATCACAATTGCAATGTCCCCAAATGCGAAACACTGATGGCAACTCCGACCAGTGCATCCGAGCCACATAAATCACAAATGTGACATAAACTTTGCATTTGTGAAGGACACCCCCTCGTAAATGTGGTCCAAACTTTGCCAATGCAAAGCTATTGCACCTGGTACCGTATTGCAAATGTGACAATGGGATCGCATAAGCAATCCCAAACCAGGTCGCAAAAGTGAATAATGGTTCGCAAATGCGAACCCCATCCCCCAGATTCCACTTTGCATTTGCGAGCCTGGCATCACAAAAGCGAGGCTCGCAATTTTGATTAAGTACTCACAAATGCGAGACCTGCAACTGGACACCAGCAACTGCTGAGCACCAGCAAATGCAAACTTATCTGCCATGCATCCGAAACTCATACAAGCTCCTCGTCTCCAAACCGAACGTGCACACAAGTGTAATAACATCATAAAAACTTGTTTGCTACCTCAAATCATCAAAATAACATCAAATAACAAGAATCGATCATCAAAACTCAATATTTCAACTTGAAAACTCATTTTTCACAATCTTTCACAAAATGCATCGAAACGCGCTCGGGTCACCTGGGACCCCAACCAAACATGCGTACAAGTCCAAAAATATCTTATGAACCCACCAAAATCGTCAAAATACCTATTCGAGGTTGTTTACTAAAAATATTGACCGTGGTCAACCCAAATATTATTATAAGTCAAAAATCACTTTTTCTTAAAAGTTTTACGTAAAGCTATCCGAAAAAGGACACAGACCACGCACATTAAACAAGAAACATCAAACAAAGCTATGAGAGGTCTCGGAACACAGAGATTAAGTCTAGTACTCAAATTGGCCTATCGAGTCATCCCAAATATTGTAAGGGCTTGGCCCAACGCGAATAATATTATACCATGTTAAGAGTATCTGCAAACCATTTTAGTCCAACCGCTGGTATCACAACTTAGGTTCAGCAGGACAAGTATAGTGATGGAAAAATGATAGTGTGGGACTGAGTTTCTTTACCCTTACGAGCTTGGAGACACACACAACAAGAAGCTAATTGCGGGCTTCAGTTTCTATAAATACTCTTAACAATATGAGTAGCACATAGTAAATCTAAAAAAGTGACTCGTGGATTGTGGTAATGGGCCACTTGGAACTGGTTCGAGAGGGAGATCTGTGAATTGTGGTAGTGGGCCACTATAACGACCTGGCCGGTCGTTCTGTGAGAGTTAGCACCATTTTCCCTGTTTCTTCTTTATCGTGTATTTCTTAGCCTAATTATGTTGTGTTGAGTCGGTTGGTTTGGGTTCGGATTGGTCGTGGTGAGAATTGAGGCACTTAGTCTCTTAAATTGGCTTTATAGTTGGAAAAGTCAATTGGGAGTTGACTTATAGGCAAACGACCTCGGAATGTAAATTTTAAGGCTAGGATAGCTTCGTTAGGTGATTTGGGACTTAGGAGTGTGTTCGGAATGTGGTTTAGAGGTCCGGAGTAGAATTAGGCTTGAATTGGCGAAAATGAGTTTTTGGCAATTTACGATCGGCAGTGGAAAATTAGCTATCGGGGTCAAAATGGAATTCCAAAAGTTGGAACAGGTTCGTAACATCATTTTGGGTGTGTGTGCAAATTTTTAGGTCATTCAGACGAGTATTGGGTAGTTTCGGCATCGTTGGTGATTTTTGGAAGTTTGAAAAATCCTTAGGCTTGAATCATGGGTTGGTTTGGTGTTTCAATGTTATCTTGGGTGTTCTGAGGGTTCGACTAGGTTCGGGTGATCATTTACGACTTGTTGGTACTTTTGGTTGAGGTCCCGAGGGCCTCGGGATGAGTTCAGATGGTTATCAACATGATTTTTGGTAATGTGGAACTGCTGGTGTAAAGCTTTTTGGTTTTCTGCACCTGTGGAAGGGGGAGCCGCAGATGCGGAGTTTGAGGGGCTAAGCTATTTCTATAGATACGGAACCTTGCGTCGCAGGTGCGGATTGCAAGTGCGGGCTTATGGACCGCAGGTGCGAGATTGGATTTTTTGAGGAATTCCGCAGAAGTGCACATGGGACCGCAGATGCGTGTCCGCAGGTGCGGTTTCACTGGACAGAGAGTATAAATACCAACCTTCACGAAATTTGGTTAGATCATCAAAGTTTTCATGCAGATTGAGCTTGGGGGAGAGTTTTGAAGAGGGAAATCAAAAGAACTTCGTGGAGGTAAGATTTTTGGACCTAAAACTCATTTCTATGGTGTTATTTGACTGATTAGGGGTGAAATTATGAAAAATTAGCGAATAAATTGGAGGTTTAGGGCTTGGGAATTTGGAGACTTTAAATTGAGGAATTGAAGGGTCATTTGTGGTTGGATTTTGATGTATTTTATATGGGTAGACTCGTGAAAGGCTAAGGATTTTAGTTTTGTGATTTTTATCGAATTGCGAGACGTGGGCCCGGGGGTCGGGTTTGGCCAATTTCGGGATTTGTGCTTAATTTTGATAATTTTCGAATGGGTTTCATCTCCCTAGCATTTACTGATGATATTAATCTGGTTTTGGTTAGATTAGGAGTAATCGGAAGCCGATTCGAGAGGCAAGAGCATCGCAAATTAGTATTTGGGCTGATTTGAGGTAAGTAATGACTGTACATCTTGTCCTGAGGGTATCAAACCCCAGACTTCACATTTTTATCACTGTTTGGAGTGGCACACATACTAGATGACGAGTGTGTGGCGCACGCAGTTGGGGAATTGTGACTTGGTCCGTCCCATGGCAACTATTAAGTTGCGTTTTTGATTCTACATCATATGATATTTATGTTTTAAGACTATTATTATATTTTGGGTTGTAGGCCATGTTTGGGGCCTTGTGCCGACCTATTTGTACCCCTGGGGGCTGGTTACTACTATTCCTCACTATGTTGACTTATGATTTACACTCAGTCATTTCCTGTTTAACTGATTTCGAAACTCAGTCTCATTTGCACTACTTTTGTGATATAAAATGATATTTTGGGGGCGAGTACCCCGTTTGTTTGATATCCCGAGTGGCTTTGAGATATTTCTAACTAAGTGAGGCCGAGTGCCTATGTTGAGAGGATATTATGGGATCAGGCTGTACGGCGCAGCATGTTGCACTATTTATGATATATGAGAGTCCGAGAGCCTGAGTGATTATACCACGAGATGGCTTGATATTAGCGCTTGGGCTGTAGGACCCCCTTCGGAGTTTGTACACCCCAGTGAGAGCAGGTACTTACTGAGTGCGAGTGCCGAGTGCTTAGCGCCGAGTAACGAGTGATTTGTGAGGCATGAGTGATTGTGAGGTAGCCCAAGGGGCTGATGCTGAGTGGTTGTGAGACATGCTGAGTGACTGATGCTGAGTGATGATACGCCCGAGGGAAATTTGTTATACATGTTTCCATCTGGAAGACTATTATGAACTCCGTCGATTTTATATACTAAATCGTTTTGATTTCTATGGAATTTGTGAAAAGGCATATTTCCAAATGATATTTTACTAAGATTGACTTTTAAATGTTATAAGGCATCGTATCTGTGTTTTCTGAAAGAAGGAGTTCATTGTCTGTGTATTTATGACTGATTTTACGTGGCTCGTTGCCTTATACGTTATTTACTTTCATTACTACTGAGTTGGTGTACTCACATTACTCCCTGCACCTTGTGTGCAGATTCAAGTGTTGGGTCTGAGCGCTAGCTGTTTTCGCATTCTTTTGGAGCTTTGTTCGGGATTTTAAGGTAGCTGTTTGGCATCCGCATGATGCCCTATTTCCCTTATTTTCCTGTTATTTGATATCATTTCCTAGCACTGGTTGTAGTAAATAAATAGTAGTACGTTGTATTGGTAGTAGATGCTCCTGACGGTTGACTCCGGATTATGGGGTAGTGTATAAATTATTTTATTCATTTTGTTGTTTTAAAATGTTAAACCGGAAGAATTTTATGGAATATCGAACAGTTTTGAATTTAAGGGAAAGTCTTTATGTTATTTCACGGTAGATTGGTTATCCTAGTATCATGATAGGCGCCATCACGGCCGGCTTAGGATTTTGGGATCGTGACAGCCACGTTGAACTTAATTTAAGGGGAGATTGTTAAGTGTGAGAACTAAAGTCCTGCATTGGTAGATGAGAATATTGGGAGCCTACATATAATGTATATGAATGTCTTAATGGTGTGAGGCCTTTTTGGAAAAATCATGAGGGTTTGGCCCAAAGAATGTTAAGAGTTTATTTAGCCCAAAACATTCAGACTCACATCATACTTATTAACTCTGAGTTTTAATAATGATGCTAATTAATCAAAACTTAGTGTAAATAGCTGTTCTTACGGGTACTTAAAAGAAATATCAAAGGAGGACGCGAGGCAAGAGTAAAAAATATAAGAAGCATGTAAAATGAAGGATGATAAATCTAGCGGTGACTTGAAGAAAATAAAGGAAGGAAGATTAAATCTCACAAAAATTAGGAAGGATGATCAAATCACGCAAAGAGGATCAAATCCTACAAGTATGATTTTGGAGACGATCCTCATCAACTTAATGAAGGAAGATCAATCCTCAAAGAAGATCAAATCTTATAGATATTACTCTAGAAATGAATCCTATGAACTTAAAAAAGTATCTCAATCAATCAGGCTATAGAAGTAAAGTGGACAAATCTACAATTGTGCATCAAGAAGAAGATTAAGCTAAGAAAAATTACATCCTTATTATTGAAAAGAATCACCACTCAAGATTCATCCAAAGGATCAATTTCTTTGGGTTGCCAATATTTGTCCTCATCAAATCAATCAAGACCAATCAAGGATCTCAAATATTCAAGAGCTCAGACTACATATTCGAAGAACTCAAAGAACACATACTTTTGTCAAGCCAACTTTAAGCTTTTTGTTGTAATCTTAACAAGTATTGTAATTTTTTTAAATTTATTTTATAAAAAAAGAGAGAAGAGAAAGAGAAACAAAATTGATGAGGCATTATATCAAAAAGAAGAGAAGGACTGTGGAAAAGAGTTGACGTGTGTGTAGGAAACTCGTCCACAATAATTGTCCCCAAGTTATCTAGGAGTTTACAGAGATAACCATCTTGCAACCCAAGAGAACTAGAATAGGATTCATATTGAATATGAGAAAGTATAAATATATCTTTGTGACATTTATATTTCCTACACTATAAATTTTGCACTCATTATTGTAACAATCCGACCGACTGATTTGTGTATTTGAGCCCCAATTCTCCATTAGAATCTCCCCATATTTTTACTTATTATTTTATGACTTGCAGGGATAACTGGTTTGGTTTCAGAAAGATTTTGGATTGAATTGGAACACTTAGTTCCTAGGTTGGAAGCTTAAGTCATAAGAGTTGACTAAAGTTTGACTTTTGTGAAAATAATACTGGAATGATATTTTTATGGTTCCAATAGGTTTATATGGTAATTTTCGACTTAGAAATATGCCCAAAATTGGATTCAGAGATTCCTAGAATTATTTGTCTCTTTTTGAAAGTTTGCAATTTGAAGGTTTAGAAATTTCATAGGTTTGACTGTGGGTTGATTTTGTATCCTTCGGAATTTATTTGTTTTTTCGGACTTGGTATAGTTCTATTTTTTAATTTAGAACATGTGTGTAAAGTTTGGTGTAACAATCCGACTGATCATTTTTAGCATTCGCTTTTCGTTCGACTGTTTAAAGTCTTGGGTAGCTTCATATGATGTATTATTACTTATGTGTATGGTCGGTTTTTTTTTCAAGTGGTTTGGGGTTTGATTTGGAAAAAAGATTCTCAATTTTCAAGCTTTAAGTTTGAGGATTGACAAAGTTTGACTTTTATTTGACCTTGGATCAGAGTTTTGATGGTTTTGTTAGGTCCGGATGGTAATTTTTTACTTGGACGTATGCTCGGATTTGCATTTGGGTTATTTTAGAAGATTTTGACTCTAATTGGCGAAAGTTGGAAATTTAAAAGTTTCGAAATTTGCTAAGTTTGACAATGGGTTGACTTTATGGCTATCACATTCGAATTGTGGTTTTCAGACTTGGAATAGGCCCGTTTCATTATTTGTGACTTGTGTGAGAATTTGGTGTCATTCCGAGTTGTTTTTGATAGGAATCGGACGCAGGGATATGATTTTAGAAATTCTTGAATTTCATTATGAATCCAATGTGTTTTGGAGTTCGATGCATGGTTCCAGATGTTATGTTGGTGCTTTGAGTGCGCTAACGTGTTCATATGCTGTTTTAAAACTTGTGTGAATATTTGGTGTGGAGCCTCTACAACTCTGATGAGTTGGATATTCGATTTGGGCTGTTTCAGATTGTTAAGTGATTCCTGGTTTTCGACAATTGCTGCAGGTCTCGCAAATGCAAGATCCTGTTTGTATTTGCAAGGTGGGAACTGCATTTGCGATGTTTTACTATGTTGACTGGCTTTGCATTTGCGATTTGATTTTGAGGCTGCCAGGTCGCTTTTGCGACCATGATTGTGGCTTTTGCGACCATGCTTGTTGCCTTTGCGAAGGAGCCAATGTTAGCATTTATGAATCTCTTTTGCGATATCTTCAGAGCTGCTCAGGGGTTGCTTTTGCAATCCTTTTTCTGCATATGCGAGGGTCGCATTTGTAAATACTAGGTCGCATATGCGACGGTCGCATTTGCGAACCCTAAGTCGCAAATGTGACATATGTAGCTTTTTTATAGTTGGTACATGATGTGCTATACTTTTTGGGCATATGGAAACCGTGGATCCAGGTTTGTTATTCATGGCAGATGTTGTGTGCAAGAAGAAGGGATTCACTCGGTTGCTCAAAGGTGAGGTTACTTTTTTAGGTGTTTGTGTGCTAATGGAGTAGAAGTCATTCGACCTATATTGGCAGTGAATTGGAGATTTGATCCGAGTGGATGACGCACGAGAAGGTTCTAATGAGTTCAAGATTTGTTTGTGGTATTTGTGGATTTCCTGGATTTTTACATGCCTAGAGCTTCAGATTCACATAAGGTCTCTTTAGAGTTGGTATCTCGATTTCGGCATTATTGGGTGCTTTAGAGGGAATACAATGGTTTATGGGCTTTCGAGCGACGTGGTTCACGCTAGGATCTCTTGTAGAGATCTTTAGTTTAGGATCGTAGTGTACTGGCAAGGGGAAGTGTTAACTTGAAGGCAAGTCGAGGAGAATTCGAAGAAATGGGTCAGCTTGAAGGTGATCTGGGTTAGCATAATAAAAAAGATGATTGGTTCCTTTGGTGTGGTGATGTTTTATTTGTGTTTTATCAATAATCTTGGTTTGGTGGCCTGTGTGACTTGGTTGAGTTTGGAAAATTCAGTGCTGATGACTTGATTATGTGCAGACGGTTTTCAAAGAGTTCTTGATAGTGTCGACCACAATTTTGTCACGACCCCAATTTCCCTCTGTAGGATGTCCTGACGACACCTAGTCTCTAAGATTAGGTAAACCTAACAAACATACATAATAACTGAAATAATATTTTAAAAGCTCAAACATCAACAACTACATAAAATAAAATGTGCAACTCAACATGTACATCTCCAAAAACTCAGTGTAAATACAAGTTACAAGCTCTAGATACAGTACTGAACACTTTTATACATCACTGTATATGAAGATGTAAAGAAATAAAAAGAACAGGATAGAAGGGGACTTCGAGGCCCGGATGGGGGCAAGTGTGCCTTGAAGTCTCCAAAGCAAGCAACTCAACGCGCTAATATCGAGGATGATAAGATGGACGTGGATCAGCACAAAACATGTGCATAAGCGTAGTATGAGTACACCAGTGGTACCCAATAGGTTCCAAGCCTAACCTTGGTAGAGTCATGGTGAGGTCAGGTCAAGGCCCTATTGGAGATAATAAGAAAATAAGACAGAAGATATAATAATATAATGGTAAATACAAGGACATGAAACAATAAAGGATTTACGGAATGATATCAACACGAAATCAAGGAAAGCTAATACAACACAAAAGGAAATCAAAAGTTTGATATGTTAAGGAATAATAACCAGACAGTACAACAATTAGAGAAGATCAACAAGAGCACTCCCGGGGTACAACCTCGTAGTCCCAAATCATAAAAAAAAACTCAAAGTCTTTCCTTATATCACCATTTGAACCTTTATATACTTTTTGAAAATTATTTTCCCGAAATTACATCCCGCGTTTTAGTTAACCTTATCGCACCACATGGTTTCTAGTAGTTCCCCTACTAGCCGAGCGTATCAAGCCCACTTTATCTCACCGCATGTGTTTCAACACCCAGATCTTATACCACCTGCATGCGTCTCAATAATCACAACAGCACGACAGAAACCTCGTGCAAATAGTAATAACCGCACGGCAACCTCGTGCAAATAATAACAACAGCATAGCAGAAGCCTCGTTCACACATCCAAAACAATCACCTCAACAATAACACAATGCCAAGACATGAAAACTTAATAAAGCGATATTTCACAACTTTCACCTTGCCTCAATAGAACCCACGGTCTTTACAACTCAACACCAAACTCAACAACAAGATATTTTAAGGATAACAGTTTTAAGTAAAGAATCCCACAGTTAAATCATGAACAAGGAACTAAGAAAGCAAGTAATTCAACTAAACAAGTAGAACAAGTTGCAAATAGAGATAAGACAGGTAGACATGTGAAATTAGGCTAAACATGATGACTATAACATGCTAAAGTATCTTAATTAAAGCATGAAAATGAAACTACGTAGCTGAAATCGGAATTTCAATATTTAGCCCGTGTATGTACTCGTCACCCTGCATACAGGGCCTCCACATATCACATTTATCACGATAATACCAAATTCTAAGGGAAATTTTCCCCCACACAAGGTAGACAAGTCCCTTACCTCATACCACGCTCAAGCAATCAATTAGAAGGCCTTTCCCTCTTTTTTCCAACTACGAACGGCTCAAATCTAGTCAAAACCATTTCATGCTATAAATATAACTACAGGAAACTAGTTTAAATAATGAAATTAATTTTAGCAAAGAATGGAAAAATCGCCTCATGATGTTAACCTGGGCCCGCGTCTCGAAACCCTACCAAAATTATAAAATCTGAACACCCATTCGATATCGAGTCCAACCATACAAGAATTATTCAAATACGAACCCATTTTGCCTTTCAAAACTCAATAATTTAGGCTAAGAACTTCTACACCTTTTTCCCCAACTGTAACTCCAAAACACTAATTAAAAGATGTAATTAATAGTAGATTCATGGGAGTTAATAAAAAAATGAGTCAAGAATCCTTATCTGAACAATTCCTCTGATAATCCCTCAAAATATCGCCTCAAACCGAGTTCTCAAAGTCCCAAAATGGATTGTGAAATCAAATCCTTGAATTCCCATTTTCTGCCCAGTGACTTCTGCATCTGCGGCCTATAGGTCACTTCTGCAACTCCGCACCTACGAAAAGAACTTAAGTCCCAAATTATGCTTATGCGGACCAATGCTCACACCTCCGAGCCCGCTCCTACGAAGTAATTTTCCTTATCTGCGAAGGACGACCAACCGCCCTTCTTCAGCATCTGCACCCACATCTTCGAACCTGCGGACGCGCAGATGCAGTCCATGCCTCACACCTTAAAACAGCTGGGCTAGGCCATTTTCGAACCTATGATCCCTAGCTCACATTTACGAGTCCACACCTTCGGTCTATCCCTCCGCAGGTGCGGAGACACCAGAACAACCTAGCTTCAACAAAACATTAAGTTCAAAAATGATCCGATATCGATCCGAATCACACCTGGGGCCCCTAGGACCTCGTCCGAATATACCAAATAGTTCCAAAACACCTAACATACCTAATCGAGGCTAAAAATCATATGAACCAACATGAATTCAATGAATCGCAACCCAAATTCAAGCTTAAGCAACTATGAACTTCCAAATACCGGAACTGACGCCGATTCATACAAAAAAAACTTCGACTGACACCAAAATTTCCACACAAGTCATAATTTATAATATGGACCTATTCTAACTCCAGAAATTGGAATTCAGCCCCGATATCAGAAATTCCACTCCCAGTCAAACTTTCCAAAATCTTCTAACTTTCCAACTTTCGCAAATTAACGCCGAAATGACCTACGAACCTCCAAATCAACATCCAGACACGCTCCTTCGACAAAAATCACCCTACGGAGCTATTGGAACCATCAAAAATCTATTCCGGAGTCGTCTTCACACAAGTAAAACTATGGTCAACTCCTACGACTTAAAATTCTAACTTAGGGAATGTGTGTACCATTTCACTACAAAAGTCAACCGAACTCGAAACCAAGGACCCTGGAAAGTCACGTAACCAACATATAATTTATAGGCAACATAAATTAAGGTATCGGGGCTAAAATACTAAAAACGACCGGCTAGTTCGTTACATCCTCCCCCTCTTAAAGCAAACGTTCGTCCTCAAACGAGCATGGAGACATACCTGAAGTGGTGAAAAGATTAGGATAACGACTACACATATCATGCTCGGTGGACTCCTCGACTGGAAGACTCCTCCACTGAAGCATTATTCTTCGACGTCAACTTTTGGACCTGCCTGTCCAAAATGGCCACCGACTCCTTGATGCTAGGCTAGAAACTCGTGTTTTAGCGATAAAATTGCACTCTAATTACTGCATTTTACGTGTGTTTGAGATTAAATGACACTGAATTACACTTATTACATGTTTTATTCCTTGCAGGAAATGATTCCGAGTTTAAAAGTTAATTTGGAGCTAAATCAATCAATTTGGAGCTTTGAAGTCTGAGTAAAAGCCCAATAAATTAAGTCGAGATCGTGTTCGGAGGTCGTGTACCAAGTCCGGATGTCAAAAGAAGATAAAAAAATTTTACTCTAAGAAATTTACTCTACTGCACCACATGGGGCGCCGCAGGGCGCGACGCGGCAGTGTAAAATGGCTTGCCAAGAAATCTGTTAAGAAATACACAAGCGCCCCGCGGTGTGCGATGCATGTGTGCAAAAATTTTTACTTCGGCTTGGAAAGGGTATATTTGTACGGGGTTGTTTTTAAATGATAAATACATAATTAAACACGATTTAGAGGGGGTGACGCCACTTTCGAGGGAGAATACACCCGAGAAACATTCAGGAGGGAAGAGATCTCAGTTTACTTTATTTTTTCTTAGTATTTTCAATTATCCAACATTTATGAAATTGTTTGCTATCATCATTAGTGGTTAAAACCCACATTTGTAGGGTTGTGATTTAGCCATGAATATTGTTGTTTAACGTTGACTTAACCTTGATTACAATTCACTAATATATGGTTGTTTCTTTAATTCTATGAGTAATTGCTTAATTGTCTGGCCAGTAGTTAGGTTCTGTTTACTATCTATGCTATTCTTGAGAAAGTGATGTTTAGATTAGAGAAAAATTTAAGAGAGGACGGTCTTAACTCTTGGGGGGGGGGAGGAATTTGTGGTTAGGATAGGAATATACCTAGTCACCGTGCTTAATTAAATATCATAATCTTAATGCGTTCTTAATAGATTGATTTCATAGGAATATAGGCGTTAATATATTTTGAATAGGCGAGTAGTACTTCGGGAGAAGGCTATGAGAGCAATTATCGATTAATAAGCAACCATGAGTGAATTGTATGAAAGAGAGAGTTAACTAGAACACAATATGATTGCTGAATTGATTACGAATATTTGTCTCTACTGTATACACAAAAGTCAGTTTGCTACTTGATAATTTAGTTATTATTAAAATTATAGTTTAGTAATATCACATTCTTGAACTTGATGTTGGCTTGACTGAATAACAATCATAATAAATTTAGTGGGTTATTGATACAAGTCTATGTGGGTTCGTCACTCAACTTATCATTTTATTACTTGTACGACCACGTATACTTGCGTATGCATTTGGGAGCAACATGTTTTGGTGCCGTTTCTGGGGACTTGAATATTGACTACTTTCTAGTTTTTGATTTAATTGTTTATTTCGTCTAGTCTGACAATACTTAATTATTGCTCTAATCTCAGAAACTTTGATTGAATGCCTAAGGTCAGAAGCCAGGACAAAATCAACGGCTTTGACCCCGAACCTGAGAGAACATTTCATAGGAGATTAAGGGAAGCAAGGGATACAAATAATCTTCAGTCACTCGTTGAATTTCCTGTGAACATGGCAGAGGAGCAACACATGGCTGTTCAGGAGGTGTCGATGCCCATCATTTCTAATGTCACCTTCAGCATCATGAAGCCTAGAATCACTGGGCTTTGAGCTGAAACAGAGCATGATTCAGCTACTTCATGCGATGGGAAGTTTGTGGGTCTTACACACGAGGATCCACAACAACATATTCTAAATTTTTTGGAGATTAGTGATACTTACATCACCAACGGGGTCACTCTAGACTATTTGAGGCTCACACTTTTCCCATTCTCTCTGTTGGGTGAAGGAAAGCGATGGCTGGAGGCAGAACTAGCTAATTCTATTACATTATTGAATGATCTAGCATGGAAATTTCTGGCAAGGTTCTTCCCTTCAGGCAAAACTGCGAAGATCAGAAGTGAGACAGTCGCCTTCAACCAGAAAGTGGGGGAGTCTCTATACTCATCTTGGGAGAGGTTCAAGGGGCTGCTCAGAGATTGTCCTCATCATAATCAGACAAATGAAGTGTTAGATCACACTTTAATAGAAGGGCTACATCCTGAAACAAAAACTATGGTAGATGTTGTAGTTGGAGGTCAAGTGTTGGAGAAAAGCTTTGACAAGATATATGCATTATTGAACAAATTCTCCAAAAGCAATCCGGATTGGCAAGGAGAAATAGTTAGACACACAATGCAAAAATCTGCAGGGTTTCTCGAGTTAGATGTCATCTCGGCATTATCAGCGCAGATTTCTACACTAACCAACTAAGTCAATCAGAGGACCTTGGTTATTAAGAAGTAAAAAGCTCAACCAGTGCAACAAGTTCAATTGTTTTGTGAAGTATGCAAAGAGGGTCACTCGAGCGACTTATGGCCAATTAATCCAGAGTCTGTCTGCTTTGTGGGTAATACAAATAGGGGCCATACCAACCAATATGGGAACACTTACAATCCCAACTAGAGGAAGCACCCAAACTTCTCTTGGGGTGGAAACCATGGTACTCAAAATCAATACCGACCTCAAGCACCTCAACAATAATATAGACCACCTCCGGCTGAAGAACAACTGATTCCAATAAGTCATCTTGAGGAAATGATGAAGAAATTGATGGTTGATCAGCATGCCCTCCATCAGAAATTGATGGCTGATCAGCAAGCCCAAGCCACAACAAAGAGAAATATGGAGCGCCAAATATGACAACTTGCTAGTGCTCAAAATACTCGACCAGTTGGAGCTCTTCCAAGTGATATTGAGGATAATCCTAAGGTATCTACTAATGCTATCTCATTGAGGAATGGAAGATAATTAGAAGAAGTCCAGTCGAAAAAGAGAAAACAAGTGACATTTAATGAGAAGCCAACCACTATAGTGTAAGAATCAGAAAATTCAAAGGTGTCAGAGAAGCCGGCTGAGTAGGCGGTGGCTAAGAAACCCCCACCATTAGTTGCGAGGCCACTACCTCCGTTCCCTCAAAGATTGCAGAAAGTGAAGGATAATGTCGTGTACAAAAAGTTTCTTGATATTTTGAAGCAGGTGAAAATTACTATTTCATTGGTAGACATCTTGCAAGAAGTTCCCCAATATGATAAATACATCAAGGACATAGTGGAAAATAAAAGGAGGCTAACTGAATTCGAGACTGTGGCACTCACTTAGGAATGTAACTCAAGAATTAAAAGCAAGCTACCTCAGAAATTAAAGGATCCAGGTAGTTTCACTATCCAAGTCTCGATTAGTAAACATGCAGTCGGGCGAGCTTTATGTGATCTTGGAGCGAGCATCAATTTGATGCTGCTATTTGTGTTCAGACAGTTGGGATTGGTTGAGCCCCGCCCAACAACGGTAATCTTATAGTTGGCTGATCGCTCTGTTGCTCATCTTGAAGAAGTGATTGAAGATGTGTTAGTTCAAGTGAGCTCTTTCATATTTCATGTTGATTTCATTATCTGGACTACGAGCCTGATCAGGCGGTCCCTTTATCTTGGGGCATCCATTCTTAGCCACGAGCCAAGCTATTATTGATATTTTCAAAGAAAAGATAACGATGAGAGTAGGGGATCGAGTGGAGGTATTCAATGTATATAAAACACTCAGATTACCAGCCCATTATGAAGAGCTATCCATAATTATGTGGTGGAAAGTGATGCTACATCATTAGTGCCTTGTATGAGCCCTATTGATCCTTTTGAACGAGCTTTGATTAGGGATGAAGAAGATAGTGAGGATGAAATCATGGGAGAAATTGAGAAAGTACTTGATATGTCCTATAGTTATGTCCATGGATTTGGAAAATTTAAGGAGTAGGACATGCCTATCACTCTGACCCCTCCTAAGCCATCTATTTAAGAAGCTCCAAGACTAGAACTTAAGCTCCTTCCAGCTCATCTGCGCTATGCTTATTTGGGGAACTCTGAGACATTGCCCATGATTATCTCATCCAGCTTGACTAACACACTAGAAGAAAGATTGCTCAGACTATTTTATGAGCATAAAAGGCTATTGGGTGGACAATTGCTGACATATGGGAATCAGTCCATCATTTTGCATGCACAAAATCATCCTGGAAGATGGATACTACCCCAGTGTTGAACAACAAAAGAGGTTAAATCCTATTATGAAGGAGGTCGTGAAGAAGGAAGTGATTAAGTTGCTCGATGTAGGTATCATCTTTCCTATCTCCGACAGTAACTGGGTAAGCTCGGTTCAATGTGTGCCCAAAAATGGGGGATGACTGTGATTGAGAATGAGAAAAATGATCTAATTCCTACTCGCACTGTAACGGGGTGGAGAGTTTGCATTTATAATAGAAAGCTCAACAAAGCAACCCGCAAGGACCACTTCACACTTCTATTCATTGACCAAATGTTGGACATATTAGCGAGGGCATGAATATTATTGCTTCCTTGATGGTTATTCGGGATATAATCAGATTGTCATATGACCAGAGGATCAGGAGAAGCCACTTTTACTTGTCCATATGGCACTTTTGACTTCAAGCGAATGTTGTTCGGTCTTTGTAATGCACCAACAACTTTCCAGAGATGCATGACGGCTATTTTCACCGATATGGTGGAAATATTTGTGGAAGCTTTTATGGATGATTTTTCAGTTTTTGGGTCTTCTTATGATGATTGTTTGAAGAATTTTAGCAAGGTGTTGGCTCGTTGTGAAGAAATAAATCTGGTATTGAATTGGGAAAAATAACATTTTATGGTGCAGGAAGGCATCGTGTTGGGTCACAGAGTGTCTAGGAGCAGCATTGAAGTTGATAAGGTGAAGGTGGAGGCGGTTGAAAAAATACCTCCACCTATTTCTATGAAGGGTGGACAAATTAAAGAAGTAATTCCTGATAAGCAACTTTTTACTATCACCCAAGACCCTCCCACATAGTATGTAGACTATGTGAATTATCTTGTGAGTGAGGCACTTCCTCTTAAAATTGAATCTAAAGCTAGAAAAAGGTTTCTACATGATGTGAATTTCTACTATTGGGATGAGACATATTTATACAAGCAATGTGCTGATCAGTTGATGAGGGGATGCATTCAAGAAAAAGAGGTAGAATTAGTGTTGTGTGATTGTCATGCATCACCTTCTGGGGGGCATCATGGAGGCGATAAAATAGATGGAAAGGTATTAAATTCTAATTTCTTTTGGCCAACTTTATTCAAGGATGCCCATGCATTTGTTAAGAAGTGTGACCAGTGTCAGAGAACATGAACAATCACAAGGAGGCATTAGATGCCTTTGAATAACATCCTAGAGGTTGAGAGCTTTGATGTGTGCGGGATAGATTTTGTGGAACCATTCCCATTGTACAGAGGAAACAAATACATTTTGTTAGCAGTTGAATACGTGTCAAAATGGGTAGAGGCGATCACATTGCCAATACATGATGCCATGGTGGTAGCTGCATTTCTGAAAAAGAAAATATTTTCGAGGTTTGGGACTCCACGTGCTTTGATTAGTGATGAAGGGACACACTTTTGCAATCAGTTGTCGACTAACCTTCTAGCTAAATATGGAGTCCTCCATAGAGTTGCAACAACATATCATTCTCAAACAAGAGGACCAGTTGAGGTATCTAACAGAGAAATCAAGCAAATCTTATAGAAGTCGGTGAGTGTGAATAGAAAGAATTGGGCTACAAAGTTAGATGATGCCTTATGGGCATACAAAACTGCATATAAAATGCCAATTGGGGCGTCATCGTACACGTTAGTTTATGGAAAGGCATGTGACTTGACCGTTGAACTTGAACACAAAACATATTGGGCCATTAAGGTTAGTATTCTCTTTGTAGACATATAAATGATAAGTACACAATAGAGTCGGGTGCAACCCGGGGGTAAATATCGAAAACAAGGCGAACTCTATGAAAAACGGCCAAGCGCGCCGCGTGGGGCATCGCGCCATGTGCCGCGTCAAATCAAATGGCTCTCATGATAAAATAAAAATGACCCTCTGATAAAATACACTACCGTGCCGCATGGGGTGCCACGCCATGCGACGTGGCAGTGCAAACTAATTAACAAAAAAAAAAGGAATTATTTTTATTAGTCTTTTAATCAAAACAACCCCCCCCCCCCCCCCCCCCCCTTTTCATTCTGCCGTGAACCCTCCCCTTTCTAACACTCCCCAATTCCCCCATTCTCCTTCTTCTAAAATTCTTTCCACACACATCCCTCCAATCCCCTCTATTCATCTTCAAGGTAAGTATTTCTCTCATATCATCTCTTTCTTTTAGTAGTTGATTGTAGTAGTTAAGTAGTTTTAGTTTATTTTGAACCAAACCCTAGGCAATTTAGTTGTGCAATTTCTTAGTTTCTTTGCTTATTAAGGTGAAAAATGGTGCTTAAATTGTGGAATGTTCACTGTTCTAGCGATTATGGAAGATTTTGGTGTGTTTTGATGGTGTGGAATTAATTTATGTTGATGCTTGGTAGGGGATGCCTTTATGGCCGAAAATTAGTGAATTTGATGAAAAATTTGTAAACTTGGTGTTATTGTGAAGATGTATTGATGTTGTGGTTGTGGTGTGAGGTGAACTTTTTTTGGTTGTATGGTGATTCTACCCCAATTTGAATTGACAACAAAAAGGTGCAAGATATGCCTACAATGTGTTTGTTGAAATGTAATAGTGACATAAAAATTGTGTAGTGTTGCAAATTGAGCAACAAAGTGCTTTGTGGGATATGATGCTTGATGATAAGTGTGGGGTGGATTCCATGTTTTATGCTGTGAAACTTTAACTTGTTAGCCCCAAGTTCTAATTGATTTACCACCCCATGCTCATGTGTTTCTAGGTGCCAAGTGAGGTGTCCGATTCATGATATTGTGCTTGTGTAGTGTTGTAGTGTATCTTAATTTGTTAGTAGTGCATTAGACTAAATTCTTGTTTTCTTTGTTTTTTTTTCAAATTTTCGTGATTACTAGTTTATCTTCTTAATTTTGTCTCTTACACTAGTGTTATTCGTGGTTCTGTGTTTGAATGTTGTGTTGGTGGTTGAGTGGGCTGCTGATTGCTCGTGGCATATTTCCAATGGGGTATTCTGAGTCCCTGATATACATTTTACTTGTTGACATTCCAATAACATAAGTGCGGGGTGGTTACCATGTTTGATCTTGCTTTGTTTTACGTGTTGTAGCTAACATTGTTCGTCTTGTGCAGGTACAATGTCTCGTCGCCAAAGCAAATGTTCTAATACAGGTTATGCTGAGGTTTCCTCTAGTAGCCGTCGAGGGGGTAGGCTGGCACCTCCCCCACCCCAGTGGAAAAGGAAGAGGAGCACATTGATCCTGATGCAGATATGGTGCCAAAGTGCAAATATGGTATTCGGGCTGTCCCAGCCCATGCTCGACACTAGTTCCAGACATTTGTCCCTGCGGTGAACCCTGAGCCTGAGGTTGTTATTGACGATGGTAAGTTTTCCCGAAAATATAGTGAGATACTCAACAACATTCGGGCTTTGGGTTTTGGCAGTCTGTTCCGTCCAGGTGATGCGGTGAATGTGAACCTGGACAAGGAATCTTGTGCCAACTGGAAAACTGAGGCCCGCCTGAATGTTGTGTACAAAGTGCGGGTATGAGGTAAAGTGATTCCATTCTCTTCCAAAGTTATCAATCGAATTATGGGGTTCACAGAGCATTCCCACAAGCTCTTTCAGAGGTTTCTCCGTCGGCCGGACTATCCGACTATCCGCCGACAACTTTGTTGTGCTGACTCTTCTACCATAGGGACGCGGGATATGAATGAATTCCACAAGGACATGAAGAAAGGAACATTCCATCGTCCGACCAGGGTTGTTTTGCAAATAATTAATTCCAAAATCATGCCCACTCAAAGTTACACTGATGTCCCACGGCCGAAAGTGTGTTTAATATATGCATTGTTGACACAGATGGAGTTGGATTTTGGAAAAATCATATTGTCGCACATGTATAAGGTGGGACCACTTGGGGCCTACCGCCTACACGACCCAACTATGATCACTCTGTTGTTGCAGGCGCACCTTGTAGAGGAGGAGTTTCACTATGAATTGACCATCCCAGTGACATATCCTATCAAGGCCTACGATTTCATGTCAGTGAAAGATCTTCCTGCTGTTGCTGCTGTTAATTCGGACCAGAGGCTTGTTCGTGTTGAGGACACACTGCAGCTGCTGTTTGCTGACTTGCACTTTCGCTCTGAAAGGGGGGAGACTGACTTGGAGGAGTTTCAGCAAGATCACCCCCTTTCTGCTATCACTTAGCAGTGGTTGGGATTGGCGAGAGGAGGATAGTTGCCATCAGATTAGGATGTGAACTCCGTTCCCTCCGATGATGAGGAGTATTTGAGCACCTTCGAGGGTGTTGATGATTGGGCCACGATCCTCATGGGAGTCACCTTTTTACTCTTGATAATTGTTTTGCATTGGGGACAATGCAATCTCTTAAGTGTGGGTGGGGTGCTCCTATTTGATTGTATTTGTATTTGTACTTGTTTTGTTTTCTATTTGCCAGTTGTTGTTGTTTGATTTGTTTCTTGCTTTCGTAGACAATATGTCCTGTAAACTATAATTCTGAATTCTATCGGCCATGTTTAGTTTTGACTCTTCTCGATGATGGATTTCGTCGACTGGTTTCTTGAGGGAGATAAAGTCGAAAGATATGAAAAAAATAAGAGAATTTTTTTTTTTGAAAAATCCAAAAAATTTATTTTATGTCTTTTATTTCAAGTATTTTATGTTTTTTAGGTAGTGTAACAATTCCCCCTTAGTTTTTCTTTGTGCCGCGGTTCTTTTCCAAGGGTTTTCTTGAACCAGGTGTAGTTAAATCTTTTTATTTTATAGGAATAAAGAATTTTGAGTCACAGTGCTAATTTAAAGAATCAAGTTTTCTTGACTGCATGTTCCTTCAGAGTGGTAAGTGCCTTAGTTGTGACACCTAGGCTCAATTCTTGACTCTTGTATAAGTGCTTTAAATTGTGTAATTATAACTTTGCTTAACTACTTTGACTAGAGAGTTGGGAAAGATCTAATACTAATTGAGTTATGTGCCAATGTGTGAGTGAGGTTTTTGTGATATTCTGTGCATTATATTTGATGTATAGAAATTACCCCTTGTGTTTGCAAAGCAAAATAATAGTTTCGTTCAGTCTTGGAAGTGATATACGCGTTTATTAGTTGAACCAATTATATATTTGTACCCACCAAATTGTTATGTATATTAGTTAACCCCTTCTAGCCTATAATCCTGTTTCTTTGGAAACCACATTACAAGCCTTACCCAATTACTTGAATTAATCATGTATTTGAACCTTTTCACCTCTCATGAGCACTTGAATTTTTTTGAACTTTGTAAAAGATAAAGTGGAGGTTGGTTTGGGTTTTGAGTGGATTTAATAAAATAAGGATAAAGGTGCAATGTTTTGAAAATGTAAGAGCCACTTGAATTGAAAAAGAAAGGAAAAAATAGTTGTATTGTGGTGCAAATATTCCTCGATAAGTGGTGACTCTTGATGTAATCGTGCTTGAATAAGTAGGGAGTTAATATATATTAATGTGAAGGTGGAGTTATGGTTTGACATAAGTATGGGGTTTTAAAGGTTGAAGTGTATGTATTAAAGTGCTCAGGGAGGTGTAGCCACTATATCTATATGTATCCTACCCGTCCCACATCCTACATTACAATCAATTAAAGCCCTACTTGATCTTTGACCGAATGAACTCGATTAGTAGAGTAATACTGTCATGACCCAAAATCCTAACTGAGTTCGTGATGGCGCCCAACAGCGGGGTCAGGCAAGCCGACTCTTAATTTACTAAAGGTTCCTTCTTGTTAGTTTAAACACTTTAAAATATACTCAGTTTTTAAAAGTTAAAACATGATTTGACAAGCATAATTAGCCAGTTTTAATCAAAACAGTCACGATGAGGAATGAGCCAATATGTGTATATACAAACCCGTAAACCAAAATAACAACTACGTGTGTGCCAGAAACTAGTGTCACAACTCCTACGGGCATATTAACAAAATATACAAAACATAATATACAATCCCACTGTCTGAAAGGAATAGACGGGAAATAAGCAAAAGAAAACTCCAAGGTGCCGCCGAGGATCATCAAGAGAAGCAGTTCACCGTGAAGTCGGGTCCAACTGAGATTAGAATCGAGATCCGGTCTGATAACTAGATGCACCAGCCTCAGAACTAGTACTATTAAGTACAGAAGTGCAGCATGAGTACATAAACAAATTGGTACTTGTCTGCAAAATTTGGCGTTATTTCGAGTTGAATTGATAGGTTTCGGCACGAGTTTTAGAAGTTAGACGATTGGAAGTTCATAAGCTTGATTCATGGTGAGATTCGTAGTTTCGTCGTGGTTTGATGTGGTTCGAGACATCGAGCGGGTCCGTGTTAGGGTATAAAACTTGTTGCTATGTTTGGACGGGGTCCCGAGGGCCTCGGAGGACTTTCAGACGAGTTTCAGATAGTTTTCATAGTTTAGGACAGGTCTGGTTCTGGTGTCCTCGCTTCTGCGTCTTCCCCTTTCGCTGCTGCTGTGCCGCTGGTTCAGCTGTAAATCCACAGATGCGGTCCCTGTTCTCGTAATTCCAGCTCACAAATGCGAATGTCTGCCCGCAAATGCAAAAGCGCAGGTGCGCTTCTTCGTTCGCAGATGCGGAGGTCCTGGGCAGATTCATATAAGTCGAGGGTTGTCTATTTTTCTTCATATTTTGAGTTTTGGTTTCGTATTTATGAGCGAATTTTGGGGGTTTTCAAGATAATCGATTGGGTAAGTGTTCTTCACCTAGTATTTAACGTATTCCATGATTCTACCTTCATTTCTATCATTAAATTTGTGTTTTTGGTTGGAGAAAGTGTTGGTTTTTGACGAAAATTTCTAAAATGAAAAATCATGGTTTGAGGGACAAAATAGTATCGGAATTTGGTAATTTTTGCATGGTTGAAGTCATATTGGAATGGGTGTTCGGATTTTGTAAAATTTGTTGGGTTCGAGATGTGGGCCCGAGAGTCGGATTTTGGGTCGACTTTTGGATTTTGCTAAAGATTTAGACTTTATGATCCAGAATAGTTTCTTATATGTTTGATGTGTTCTGTGAAGTTATTTTGGTGGATTTGAGCCATCTGAAGGTCTTTCCACCCGAGGAGTTTGTTTTAAAGTACCGGTTTGTCATCTTTAAGGTAAGTATCTTGCTTAAACTTGTGTAGGGGAATTACGCCTTAGGATTTGAGTCTTCTATGTTGATTGTAGTCCGTGTACGTGAGGTGACGAGAGCTTGCTCAGACTTATTTACGGGAAGTTGGCCTTTAGGATTCTTAGGTCCGTATATTTACCGTGTATGAAGTTGCTCTTGATATGTTGGGTTCCTACTTGCTAGTTTCATTCTACATGCTTTAATTAAAGATAATTGCCTTAGGATTCCCTCTTACTGTCTAATTGAAGCTTATTTGACTTAACTGCAAATTTTACCTCTTCTATCGTCATGATATATTTTTTATAAACTGGCTATCTCCAACTGAAATTACTATTATCTCATCCTATAATTGTTTAGCCTTAATTGGAGTTATGATTATTTTTTGCTGCTTATTACTAATTGAATTGTTGAAATCTTTCGTAATTGCCCAACCTCAAAAAGAGTTTAGGTAACCCTCTACTTAGATGACTTGCCATTATTTGGGACTATTTGACTCGTATTGGCTTCTTATTGTTGACTTGAACACTATGGAATCGTTGCCACATTCTTTTCTTTACTCTTGTTAAGTCGTTTCTCCTTGCGCCTAGAATTCTTTACTATTGTTATTCCTTGTGAATGAGTTTTTACGTTCATTGTGATTTAAAGCTCTTGAGTGGATTTACTTGCCTTACATTGCATTACTATCATTGTTGTTTTTTACTTGATGTGGTGACGTACGAGGTTTTATCTATAGCTGTTATCTCTGTTGGTCGCTGCATATTTATATTGGGACTATGAAACGTATTCCGGGAGACCCCCCCAGCACTGCATATTTATTTTGGAACTACGGACGTAATTCGGGATATCCCCCAGCACTGCATATTTATTTTGGGACTACAGACGTATTTCAGGAGATCCCCTTGTACTGCATATTTATTTTTGGACTACAGACGTATTCCGGGAGATCCCCCAACACTGCATATTTATTTTTGGACTACGGATGTATGCGGGAGATTCCTCTATACTGCATAATAAATTTGGGACTACGGGACGAGATCTCTGTAGATTCCCTTTTGATATATCTGTGTCCAGAGCTGCTAATCCTCTATGCTTCGGTGTCACAGGGTGACTTATATTCGAAGGATAATTACTTGAAGAGTGGTATTTGAAAATTATGTTTGAAAACAAACATTTATCTTGAATAACTATGTTTGAAAGACATTTATTTGAAAAGTATATTTGAAAAGCATTTATCTTGAAGAAACTATGTTCAAAAGACACTTATTTGAAAGGTATATTTGAAAAGCATTTAACTTGAAAGAGTTGTGTTTGAAGGACATTTATTTGGAAAGTTCATAGTTGAAAAGTAATTATCTTGGAAGAACTATTTTTGAAGGATATTTATTAAAAAGTTTATATTTGAAGGAAGTATGTTTTTCAAAAGATTTCCCATTGGATAGGATTTTATTCTAAAGACCTCAATTTAAAAACTCATGGGTGAAAGTTTACACTTGAAGGATTTGACTGATGTATTGGGGTTGTTGGCTAAAGCCTGATGTGGAAACTATTGCAGAGCTGAGTTACTACTTGCCCTAATTGTATTGTGATTTTCATATTTGGGTTGTGTTCCCGTCCTTCCTTCTGTGTCTTATTATGGTGTTCCGCTATTACGTGTTATTTTTCCTTCCTTAAGTAGTTGCTATGTTGTTATACATATCGTGTAGTCATTAAATAGATGCTATGTTATGTCATTCCTATACTTATGCTTGTTCAGTTTATTAGACCAGTGGGTGTCCTGACTAGTCCTCGTCACTACTTGACCGAGGTTAGTCTTGATACTTACTGGGCACCGCTATGGTGTGCTCATACTATACTTCTGCACATTTTTGTGTACATCCAGGTATTGATTGTTAGTAGCTGTGCGGATACTTGATAAGGAGACTCAAGGTAAACCTGCTGCTGCATTCGTGGGCCTCGGAGTCACCTTCTTACTTTGTATTCAACTGTTTTTACTCATTTCCAAACAGTTGTATTTTGAAGTTGTAGCAAATGTAGAGCTTATGACTTGTATTACCGGTTTTAGAAAATTGTAAATTTTTTAAGCATTCCTATATCAAGACTTTTAGATTTTCTTTATTATTGTTTTTAGTCAGTAATGTTAGTCTTACCTAGTCCCTAAGACTAGGTGTCATCACGATACTCAACGGAGGGGAAGTTTGGGTCGTGACAACCGTGCAGCTTCTTCAAACCTTTTAATTTTTCCTGAAAATGCCATCCAGTATAAGACACTGTTATGCACATTACTAATACCCTCTTCTATGACCTTTAGTCCTTCTTGCACAATCAAACTTAAGATATGTGCGGCACAACGCACATGCAACATTCGACCCATCAACAATAAATCCCTCTTTTAAAATTTCTCATCTAACAAGGTTTTCATCATAACATTCTTTGTACCAGAATTATCAACTGTAATTATTGATATTCTTCTTTCAAGATTCCACTCTAACAAGCAATTAAGCAACACACTACACAAGGTATCCTTATCATGTGGAGTAGGAACATAAATAAATCTAAGAATATGGCTTTGAAGCCTCTATGAATCATCATTAAAATATGTCGTAATAGCCATAAACCCTTTTTTGGTATTGTTTGAAGTACACATATCAGTTGTTATTGCAATTTTGCTTTTGACTTTTCCAACAACTTAGAAGGTTTTGATTTTAAATTGTTAAAAATCTTTAAATATCATTCTTGGTTGTGTTCCTAGACACTATTTTAAACAATGGCTGGAGACTAGCAACAAACTTATTAAATCCAACATGATTGACAATCGAAAAAGGATATTCATGCAAAATGATGGCATGAGTAAGTTCCCTACGTGAAATATCTTGATCAAAATAATGTTTATGGCTACCATCATCACCCCCGAACCAACCTCATCTTCTATGTTACTTGGCTTCTTACGACATCTACGAATATGATCCCACAAAGATGATGTCCCACATTTTCTTGTTGATTTGATACGAGTATTACAATACTTACAAACACCAAAGAGAACACCATCAAGCCTCACCACTTTGATAGTTTCCACGATTTAGAAATAAGTTTTCTTTTACCTGTTTCATCAACAACTTCCATAGTAACTTCATCAGACTGCATGAGCCTTTGTCTCTCAGTCTCAATAGGAATTGTACCTGAAGATGAACACATCAGATTTTATTCGTCTTGAGACTCCATACTTCTCTATAAAAATAAAGATAAAAGCAAGAGATGAATTACAAGAAAGAAGTTGGTATTGAATAACCATTTATGGAGACAAATAAAAAGAAGACATTCATATGTTCAAGATATATAAAGAGACCAAATTAGAGAATTTCAGTAGGTATGACCTAACAGCCAAAAGATGTAAACTTCCCCACCAAAGTATACCCGAAATGAATCCCTTATACTTTAGCGTAATTTAACCAGAAAAATCAACCAAAACCCTAACAAGTGGTCCAAACTGAGCCCAAAAGGAAAGTCAACGAATGGTCTTTGTACTACTTAAAAAAATAATTAATAAAGTCGTTATATACAACAAGCATATTTATAATCATATACCTTGTGATCTTGTTCATTAAAGATGAAAATTGAAAGCTGTTGTGTGAACAACTATTTTTTGACCACACCCAAATTCTATACTATTTCTGCTATAAATATTAATGTTATACCTAATATTAATACTTTAAATTTTTATCTTACTCTAAATAGGTTCTATTTAAGAAAATTAAAAACAACAAAAATATTC
>ML373940.1:0-45599 GCA_005239525.1 Nicotiana knightiana | reverse complement strand
CACTTGGGAAACACTTAAACCCGTCAAAACTCGGTTTTTCGCCGAACTGGGGACCCTAGCGTTATGAGGCTAACGCCAGGCAAGGGCTGGCGTTTCAGCCCTAACGCTTGGCTAACGCCAGGGTAGGGCTGGTTGTTTGGCTCTGTCGCCCGGCTATCGCCCAGGTGTCTCCTTTCGCGTATTTTTCGACGTATTTGCATCCTTTTAGCTCTGTTTCCATCTCCACTTCACCTACACATGAAATAAACTCCATTAAGCACATAACAAGTGTAATTTTATCATTAATGCGCATAAAATGTAAGGTATATCACATGTTAAACTATGCAATTTAGTCTCGCATCAATGCCCACAACATGTTTGTTAAAATTCCACAGTGAGTGTCAATGATAATTGTGACCAATTATAAGGGTGAAGTCTGAGTAACCACAGTTGGGTTACCTCGTTTGTGTTGCGCTAATGATGTTTCTTATTGTAGGTAATATGGCACCCCCCAGAAAGCGCCAAGCCACCGGTCCTTCCTCTAGCGGACAAACGAAATCATCTAGAGCACGAGCGTCAACTGATGCTCGTTCGTATGATAGCAACAAGTTCATCTCTGCTGCAGCTCATGCACAGTTTGTTCATAAGGAGTCAACGAGGCCAATACCTGAACGGGGCATGGACATAGCATCCCTCCAGCATAACTGTCCAAACATTTACAATGAGCTGCTCCAGTGTGGGTTGGTGTTTTCTTTGAAGAGCCGAACGAAGCCAATGCGCTGGTGGTGAGAGAATTTTATGCAAACGTTTCGGAGCATAGGAATGATGTGGTCACCATGCGAAAGAGGCCCGTTGAGGCCTCTGTGGAAGCTATTAGGAGAGCCAACAGGCTGCCAGGTCCCCTGGCGGAGATGGAAGACTTCTATGAGGCGTATGGTAGATGCTACACTCAGTGGGAGACGTTCTTTCCAAATATTTGTGCACCTGGCAAAGAGATTGTGTGGATGCAATACGGGGAGAAATTCAAGTCGTCGGCATTAACCTTTGAAGGGAATTGCTGGTTATATCTCATCAACAGCCGCCTAATCCCGTCCCACAACACCACAAAAGTGAATGCTCATCGTGCTTGTTTGATATGGTGTTTCATGAATGGCCACGACTTTGACGTGGCCAAGCTCATTCATAAGGAGATGTTCACTCGCTGTCCCATCAAGAGGTATGGATTCTTCTTCCCCTCCCTTATTACTAGATTATGCCGTGCAGCTCAGGTGCCGGAAAATTTGAGGGTAGATGACAAAGTGCTGAAAGAGGCCGCCTTTCGAGTGGACAAGGTAACTACTGGGAAGGATCTTATGGCGGATGGTGGTGCTAATAGGGAGGATGCCCATGAGGAGGAGGAGGAGGAGGACGAGCAGTTAGAAGTGGGAGATGAGTTGCCCGCTCATGAGCATGTTGCCAACGTAGCAGGACCGTCTAGGGTTAGTCGGAGTCAGAGGTTGGACAATTTGGGGCAGGAGCTGACAGGGTTTCATACCTCAGTCGCTGACTTAGGAACGCGTGTTGATGCAGTGGCTACCCATCAGGCTAAATCAGAGAAGAAAATCATGGGCTGGGTGCGATCTCTAGGTCGTGCATGTCATCTAGACCTGGGTACGGTCTCCGATCAAGATTGATCCATCAGGGAAGTTCCTTTACCTCACATTGATTTATTTTAAATGCCATGAGGACATGTCTTCCTTTTAAGTGTGGGGTGGGGGTTACTTCATTTTATGTGTATATATGTAGGAACGTAATTGTTATATGTTTTCTTTTGGGTTTTCTTTTCTTTTGTTTTTTGTGGTTTTGAGTAGCAGTTTAATTATATGAGTCGACTTGTCCCGATGACGGATCTCATTCGACAGAAGTCGACCATTAAAAAAAATCAGAAATATGTTGGACTCTTCCTGACGACGGATCTCCTAAACAGTTTTCTTGAGGGAAGTAAGTCTAAAGAAATAACAAAAAGATTTTCTACTCTAGGTAGTGTAGTAACTCCCCCTTGGTTTTTCTTTGGGCCGTAGTTCTTTTCCAAGGGTTTTGCTTGAACCGGGTATAGTTAGTTTTTGTTTATTGTGTTTTTAGTTTTAGTTGGTACTTATGGGCTATGAGCTGATATAGGAAGAGAATCCGTTGGCGTTGTTACACCCGAACACAGTACACACTAGAGTGTGACGCTTAATCTCAATTGTTGATTCTTGTTAGAGTGCCTTAAATTGTATGTTTGTAACTGACTTGAATACTCAAACGAGAGTGTTTTGATAAGCCAATTTGGAGTGTGTCATGTGTCATGTGTGTGTGAGTTGTATTGTATTCTATGCTCTGAATTTGATGCCTAGAACTTGCCCTGTGTGTTTGCAAAGCAAAATAGTAGCTTTATTCAGTCTTAGAAGTGATATAGGCATTTCTTTACTAAGCCAGATATATAAAGCATACCCACCTAAATGTGATATATCGTAGTCAACCATGTTGAATCTATAAGCGTGTTCTTTGGCAACCACATTACAAGCCTTACCCAATTGTTTGAATGGCCTATCTATTTGAACCTCTTTACCTCCCATGAGCACTTGAGTTGTTATGAAATATGTAAAAGTAAAAGTGTGGGGTGGCTGGTTTGGCTTTTGAGTGGAACCAACGAAATAGGGAGAAAGGTGCAGTGTTTTGAAAGAGAAAAAAAATAATGATAAGCGCCACTTAAATGAACAAAAAAGAAAATAATAAATAAATGAAGTCCTTGATAAGTGGTGACTTGATACAATTGTACCTAAAGCAGTTTGGGGTATTATAAATAGAAGTGTGGTAGGATGTCTTGTTTGACATAGTACGGTGTTGAAAGTGAAAGTAATTGTATTAAAGTGCTTAGGGAGGTTAGTCACTATATCCAAATTTATCCTACCCGTCCCTTAGCCTATATTACGACCAAATGAAGTCCTAATTGATCTTAGACTGAATGATCTTGATTAGTAGAGTAGTACACTACGGGCAAGCCTATGGTGCATCTTTGGGGCATATGAATGTTCTTTCTCAGAGTGAGTGAATTTTGTCTATCTAAGTTCCTAATTGTTCTTAATGTTATTACTTGTGGAACTACTCTCTTGTGTGATGTAAGGGCACTTGATTCATGAAGTAAAGGTAAGTCTTGATCTCTGTATGGAGTAAGTTGAGTAAGTATGAATATTTCACGGCACGTCAGAGTCAACTCTTGAGGCAAAGATGTTACACTACTAGGCGCAACTTTTGTGATATGTTCTTGGTGTGACACGTTAAGGGGGTGCTTAGTGAAGGAACCTCTGTAGAGTATGGTGGATTACTTGGGGAAAAGCAATGATTTAAGTGTGGGGTGTTGATAATAGGCTAGATTCATGTAGTTTAGCAATCATTTATGCCCTAACTTTATTATGCTTCACTGTTCTAGGAAGGTTAAATGACGAAAAATGGCTCTAATTGTGAATTTTATGTTTTGCAGGATAAAGTAGTGATTATGAGGACATAGGACAGTGTTTGGAGCTAACTTAAAGCAAGGAAAGCCCCTCGGAGTTGAGTGCGTGTGAAAGAAGAAAGAAAATAAGAGATAAATAGCTTATCCACTCTAGCGTGGGCCAAGCGCGGCCTTAGCGTGGCCATGCTAGAGCAGAAGAACCTGGGCAGTGTTGAAGTCAATTAGTGCGGCCCAAGCGTTGTCTTAGAGCGGACGTGCTAGTCCAGGAAGCAGCGACAGTGTAAAATGCAATTAGCACGACCCATGCACAGTTCGAGCGCGATCGCGCTAGTCACTCCGAAACGCGATAATTTTAGGGGTAAACTTGGAAGTTTTTGGGCAATTCCACTTAACCTATAAGAGGTCCAGCTCGCCCAAAAAGAGGATATCAAGGTTTTTATAGTTTTGTTCAAGGCAAGAAGAGGCAAGAGGTAAGGAGGAAAATTCAGCATCGAGTTCTACCTTTCTTCCTTTTGTTTTTATCATTCATGATGATTTTTGTTGTTGTTATTATGAAGACAATTATGAGTAGCTAAATTATTTAGTCTAAGGTTTTGATGGAACCTGTTTAAGGATGAATTTCTTGTTGTGTTAATATAGTTTGCCCAGTTTAATCTCTATTTGTTCAACTACGTTTCTGTCGTAGTTAATTTATAGGATCCTCAATTAGCTGTACCTATTTTGTATGTATTACCCGGGAGAGAGTGCATATTTAGGCAGTTGTTGAACAACAACACCCCCAAAGTATATGAGGAATCAATAACCGAGAGTTTAAAGGTGGGATTAGGGATAACGAAACCTTGGGTGCGATCTAAGTGAGTTGTAATAAAAGCCAACTAGCGTAACTCGGGAGAGTGCGTCTAGTAAATTGTCGTAATTACTCGGGAGAGATTTACGGTAGTAAGAGTGCTCATGATCGATAGAGAAGCTTAGGCAAATCTGTATGATACATAACAGGGAGAGATTTCATCAACAGGGAAAATCACAACCTTAGATCCTTCTCTTATTTGTTTACAACTCAGTCATAGTTAGCTCTTAGTTTAATTAATTTTATTCAGTCATAGTTAGTAGAAATATCACCAATTGTTATTCAAAACATTTGGGAAGTTGATTAAGGAGAATTCAGTGAGTCTGACAAAAGTAATTGATAGGTTAATTCCCCGTGGGATTCGACTCTGGGCTAAATACCCGGATTATATTTATAATGACCGCTTTATTCTTTTTTATAAGGCATAGTTGGACGTGATCGGGTAGCAATTTTAATTTGTGCGTAGTTAATCTTTGTATAAGTTATACGCCAGTTCTAGCATTAACTGCATTACTTTATACAAAGACCAATGTGGTATAAGCAATACCATAATTAACTACATATATATAGGCATTCAAAATGCAAAACTGCCCCATAAGGTTCTCCTCAAACCCTTTTCAAGCCCTGTACAATTTTAAATCAAACACAAGTTTAAGTTATACACTATATATCATACTTCTAATACCAATGAACCAAACGCCCGATCAAAATTAATACATGTATTACGATCCATATTTTACTAATTCCTGCATATTAATCTCCATGTTACAACTAACTTGTTTTTAAACCAAACTACCCGTAATTGTTATATCGACAATTTTAATTTAATTTCTAGTCTTCGACAATAACCACTATATTAGTGCATTTATGTATCAGTTGATTACCTGCAGCATCAGTAAAATTCATCATATGAGTAAAATTCTTATTTAACTTTAAAAAAATTTAGGTTACATAAATTTATTCCCTAAAAAGAGTGTTAGAACACGAAGTAAAAGGGTTAGTATATTATTAAGAATCAAAATGTTATACAAGTGTCTGAGGAAGCACAATCAAAATTAAATCCTAAGCAAGAACAAGCTTTCAAGACTATATTATAAAGAGTCGACTTTGCTATAACGGGATTATTCTTTGTAGATGCCTTTGGCGAATCGAAAATTACTTGTAAATATCATATCAAGATGCATGTCACTGTTAGCAATAATAGCGAGTGGTGTACCAACAACAATTTTATTATGAGGTCACCTACTTTAGATTTGATATACCTCTTCAAGCAACTTAAATAACCATCACAAATATATCAAAGCAGCGCAATAGTGCTAAATTTATAAGAAAAATAAAATTGATAATATGAGATGAAGCACTTATGGCTAAGTGCCAAATGATCGAAATGATTGCTCGAAGTTTTAAAGATATATTGGATATTAATGAACTGTTTAGTAGAAAATTAATGGTTTGTGATGTGATTTATGTCAAGTACTACCAGTAATTCCAAAATCAACAAAAGAAGAGACGTAAAAGCGAGCTTGTCAAAGTTATACTTTTGGTCTCAAATGAAAAAGATTCAACTGGCAAGAAATATAAAGTAAGAACAAATCCAATATTCAGTGTCTTCTTGCTTTGTGTCAGAAACGAAGAACATCTAATAAAAGATGATTTGGTTCTTTCTAAACACTTTATATCAATCCCAATGGTAGTAGTAGTGCATTTAATAAGAGAAATATTTCTATCATTAGATATAAAACTCAATTTGTGCAAATCACATGATAGAATTAAAAAGATATCTTAGCTAGCAAAATAATATGTTGATCAACTAAATAAAAGGTTGATTGCATTATAGTAAAAATAAATTTTTTTTTTTTAACTCAGCAGAAAATGATACCAATAATTACTACCGCGAAGAATATTTAAATATTTTAATACCTAATGACCTTCTACGATACATGCTTGTTGACAACATTATTATTTCTTACGTATGTTAGTATACTCATTTATATAATAGACTAAGTTAAAATTGATCTTCCATCGTATATAAGTTGATTTTGAAGAAAAATATGCTCGTCATGCTACTGAAAAGCTTAGATACGCCGAATAGCTTATGTAATAGCACACATATGTTAAATAGAAGTTTTGACAATAACGTCATTCATGCAAAAACCATGATACTGGTCAATGCGATTCTCAGTATATTCTTATCCCTGAATTCAACTTTCGTCTTCCGAAACTAAGGAGTATTCTTTTAAATTTGTGTGAAAATAATTTTTAGCATGTTTATGTTTTGTAAATATAATAAATAAAGCACAAGGACAAACATCCTAAATATTGGACTATATTTACCGCAATATATTTTCATGCACGAACAATTGTACGTTGCACTTTAAATAGAGATATCAAGATCGACAACAAGAGTTTTGGTTAGGGCAGAGCAACCAAAGTATTATGAGGAAACATACACATAAAAAAAATTATCCACAAAGAAGTATTCGTTAAGATATCATCACATTAAATGCTTTTAAACTATAATACATAGTTATCCAACTAACATGACAATTAAATTGATTATTTGTGTAAGTTCTGATAATGTTCTTTTATTTTAAATTTTATATATATATAAAGTTGCGACTTGACAAGGTGATGTGGCATGCTTCTTTGACTTGGAATTTTATTTATCCTTTTTCTCCATTTTTTAGATTTAAAAGATTTTATCTAAGAAACCAACTGTTTACTTTAAAATTTAAGGAATCCAAACATTTTTCTAACGTACAGAGGCACATCAGTTCGGAGACGTACATACTAATTAAAACCATCTCCTAGTTGGCCAGATATTCATGTTGGACCAATTATTATATTATAGTGTTCATATATACGAATAGTCATGATCAGTTTTCTTCCATCAAGCGTTGTTAGATGGACCTTGCAGCCTATTAATGCTTCAGCAAGCGAGATTTTCCGACTGACCACAAAATCTGCAATAACAACATTTGGCTATATATTTCGTTTTCCCTTTCCTGGGAATGTAATCTTCTTTCACTTTTCCACCCAGGTTTAATGTCTCTTTAATAGGAGAGCATTTGAAATCTCATCAATTATGAACGTAAGGTCTGCAGGAACAACAGTTGGCTCTTCCTTAGTAAAACTCCTCATTCCTCACAACATGGTCCTACAACGGCTGATTCACTCTCAATCTTCAACAAAATACTCCCTCTGTGAACCTGTTTGACTGGACACGAAGTTTAAGAAAAAATGAAGACTTTTGGAATTTGTAATCCTAAACAAGTCAAAAGGGGCTCCAGAATATTTGTGTGATTTTAAAAGCTTCTCGCTAAGGATAGAATTGAGTGTTTAAGCTAAATTGTTTTCAAATTTAGAAATGGGTCATTCTTTTTGGAACAGATCAAAAAGGAAACAGGTTCACATAAACTGGAACAGAGGGAGTCGAAAAGTATTTCTCACTAGAATTTATCACGTGCAGGGTATCGATTCGTTCTTAGGTGGTTTGATTTACTTCATATTATTTGCTTATTTGCACTTCATATTATTTATTTATTTATTTATTTATTCACATCTTTATAAATTCTGATCCATCTGAAAGCAGCATCAAATTTGAATAAACGTAATGCATATTGCAGAGAAACAAGGGAACAAAGATGCTGTTGATTCAAATGAATAAATTTTGACGAGAGTTCCTCGTAGCTTTGGAATAAGTAACGCCTCCAACTTCGGAATGGTTTATGTGCTTGATTTCTTACTTAATGAATATATTGTAGGGTGTTGGCATTTGAGTTAAAAAGCTGATAACATTTTAGTTTGAATCTATTTAAGTTTTTCGTTTCATTTTCTTCAATTCTCCAGTGGGGATTTTATATGAAAATTTAAAGAGATAGTATTTTGTAAGGATAAATTTCTGAGATGATGGAGAATTTTTAAGATGTTTAGCGTGACTTTTGGACGAAAACGATTGTGCAGATTTACGGGGTGATTTTGGATTTTATTAGAAAATTGGCACGTAAGAATGGAAAAGAAAAATAAAGAAAATATGTCTCTTCTATCGCTTTTGCACAGTACCAAACATCTAATAAAGTAATTTATGCATACTTCATGCAAAAGAAAGAAGTAAACGAATTTCTCCTTTTTGTGAAACCAAACAGGATATATAGACAAGATATAAAGAACTGAACGTTAAAAATTAGATCTTCGCAACTTATTTTTTTGAATTTTTAAAACTATTAATTATTAAAAATATCAATATAGTAAGGTTTTTTTATAATTTCACTATTTTTTTATAACGATCCGGTCGGTTGTTTTGAGAGTTAGAGCCCCGATCCTCTAATAACTGCTTTTCCCACGTTTGTTTCTGCTATTGGGACTTGCCAGAGTGATTAGTTATGGAATTCGGAGCGGTTTTGAGACACTTAGTCCCTAATTGTGAATTTAAGCCTTAGAATTTGGACCGTAGCCGGAACTGTGTGAAGACGGACCCGGAATGACATTTCGTCAACTCCGTTAGCTCCGTTGAGTGATTTTAGGGTTAGGAGCGCGTCCAGAATGTGTTTTCGAGGTCTGTAGTAGATTTAGGCTTGAATTGACGAAAGTTAGATTTTCAGCGATTTCGGTTGATAGGTGAAATTTTGATATTGGGCTCGGAATGGAATTCCGGAAGTGGCTGTAGCTTCGTAGTGTCATTTGTGACCTGTGTGTCAAATTTGAGGTCATTCGGACTAGTTTTGACGTGTTTCGACATCGTTGGTAGATTTTGAAAAAATGCTAAGTTGTTAGGCTTGAATTCATGTTTAATTCCTTTTTTTGGTGTTATGTGATGTGGTTTGAAGACTCGACTAAGTTCGAATGAGGTTGTAGGACTGGTTGGAAGTTTTGGTTGAGGTCCCGGGGGCCTCAGTGTGTTTCGGATGCTCAACGGAAAGAAAATGAGACTTAGGCAAAATCTGATGTGGGTTGTTCTGGTGTTTTCGCACCTGCGGATGTTGGACCGCAGGTGCGGCGCTGTAGAAGCGGTTTGGCAACCGCAGATGCGGTCTAAGGCATTTGGGGAGTTGGTCGCAAATGCGGCCCTAGGACCGCAGAAGCGGAACCGCATATGCGAGTAAAGGGGCGCATGTGCGGAATCTGGCCGTTTAATGAATTCCCACAGATGCGGAACCCCAACCGCAGAAGCGAGACTACAGGTGTGATGGATCCCTCGCAGAAGCGGAAATCGCTGGTCAGAAATATGAAAAATCGAGGGTTTGAGTTCATAACTTCTAAAATCGATTTGGAGCTCAAGAATTGGCGATTTTGTGAGGATTTTGAAGAGGAGATCAGTGGGTAACGATTCCTAACCCTATTTCACTTGTATTTCATCAATCTATAGTAAGTTATTTAATCTAATCAAGGAATCTGAGTGGAAAAATAGGAAAATAGGAGAAAAGTTTCCCAATTGAAAATCCGATAATTTAATAGGATTTTGATGATTTTTGTTCGAGTGTGTTCGTGAGTGAGCGGGTGTTCATAATTTGTAAATTTTACCCGATTCCGAGACGTGGGCCCGGGGGACTTTTGGGGCGATTTTCCTAATTTCACGTTTTAGCTTCGAATTTTAGTTGAACTAGTTGCTTATAGACATATTTACATTATGCAATTTATTTGAATAGATTCGATCATTCGGAGTTGGGTACTCGTGGCAAGAATATGGTTTCAAGTTGATTTTAACGGTTGAGATAAGTGGCTTGCCTAACCTTGTGTTGGGGAGTTCTCCCTTAGGATATTTGATACTACTTGTTGTGTGGGCGCCATGTACGTGAGGTGATGAGTACGTACACGGGCCGTTATTTCAAAGAATCCTATTTTTCCCTTCCTAAAACATAAATTGTTTCTCTTCTATGAAATTGCACTAATATGTTAAATTGTTTAGTTTAGATTAGAAAAACATGCTTACGTGTTTAATTGCCTATTTGATCTTCTGTGCGCCATGCTTAGTTAAGTTCTTATCCTCCTTATCTGTGATTAGTATAAATAGTGTAAATTCAATATTATACTTGTCATTCATCCTGCATGGCATATTTATTTTGGGACTACAGACGTATTCCGGGAGATCCCCCTGTACTGCATATTTATTTTGGGACTACACACGTATTCCGGGAGATCCCCCTGTACAACATATTTATTTTTGGACTACGGACGTATTCCGGGATATCCCCCTGTACTGCATATTTATCTTGGGACTACAGACGTATTCCGGGAGATCCCCCTGTACTGCATATTTATTTTGGGACTACGGACATATTTCGGGAGATCCCCTTGTACTGCATGATCATCTGGAACTACGGGATGGTATCCTGGTAGATTCCATCTTGTGTTTACCTTGTTTTGAGCCGAGGGCTCCCTTGACTATTAAGTTTTCGAGCATTTCCATTATCAGTTACTGTAGAATCTACTTATCCCGTGTACTATTTTAAATTGATTATATTTACTCCAGTAGGGCCTTAACCTGACCTCGTCACTACTTGACCGCAGTTAGGCTTGGCACTTACTGGGTACCAAATGTGGTGTACTCATGCCCTTTCCTGCATATTTTTTCGTGTGCAGATCCAGGTACGAGCTATCAGCCTCGTGGATAGTTGTTGCTGCTGATTCTAGGAGACCGCAAGGTATTTCTGCTGCGTCCGCAGAATCCTCCGAGTCCCCTTCTATTCTATCGTTTAGAGTTGTTCCTGTGTATTTTCTAGACTTTTTTAGAGCTACAGTAGTTTTTAGAAGCTTGTGACTATTTGTGACATTCCGGGTCATTGGGAAAGTATTTTTGTATGAGCCGAGCGGCCAGTTATGTTATTTAGATCATTGCCCTTATTTCCTTTATTTCTTGTGTTATACTTCAATTTTTCCCTTAATAGTAGGCTTACCTAGTCGTAGAGACTAAGTGTCGTCACGATACCTTTCGAAGGGTAAATCGGATCGTGACAAGTTGGTATCAGAGCTATGTTCATAGGAGTCACAAGCCAGTTTATTAGAGTCTCGCAGATCGGTAAGGAGACGTCCGTATCTATCTTCGGGAGGCTATGTAATTGTTAAGAACAATCATATTTCTTTTATTTCCTTGTTGTGTGAGTTATTGACATCAAAATTCTAAAATTCTATTATATTCTTTCCCACAAATGGTGAGGACCCGTACTGGGATGACGACGATCAGGCACCCGAGCCCTGACAAAGCCGCAATAGGCTGGGGTCGGGGTAGAGGACGACCACAAAGTGCAGCCAGCACCTGCGAGAGCTGCGGCAGAGGAGCCCCCAGCAGCTTCAATTGGAGGGCCGACACCGGAGATTCCTGTTGCTGCTCCAGCCTTCCAGGAGACTTTAGCTCAGTTCATGAGCATGTTCATCACTCTAGCTCAGGCGTGACTACTTCCGATAGCTCCCGCTACATCTCAGGCCGGGGGAGGGGCACAAACTCTCGCAGCGCGCACTCCTGACTTGTGAGGCCAGGTTGATCAGGCCCCAGAGTATATCCCTATGCAACCAGTGGCTCCGGTTCAGCATGAGACCAAGGTAGCTGCTTTTGAGGCAGAGCAGCTTAGACTTGAGAGGTACAAGAAGTACCACCCACCTACTTTTAGCGGACTAGCTTCAGGTGATGCTCTTGGTTTTCTTGAGGAGTGTAATCGTATTCTCCGCACTATGGGCATTGTGGAGATGAGTGGGGTATCTTTCACCACTTTCTAGCTGAGGGGAGCGACATATCAGTGGTGGCGTGCCTATGAGCTGAGTAGTCCAGACGAGGCAGCCTCACTCACTTGGACTCAGTTTTTAGAGATGTTTCTGCGAGAGTATGTCCCTCAGAGCCTCAGAGATTCTTGGCGCGCAGAGTTTGAGCAGCTGCGCCAGGGTGCTATGATTGTGTCGGGGTATGTAGTCTGTTTCAGTGAGTTAGCTCGTCATGCACCGGCTTTGGTTGCCACAGTCAGAGAGAGGGTTCGTCGCTTCATTGAGGGACTCCACCCCAGTATTCGGACCAGTATGGCCAGGGAGTTAGAGATGGATATCACTTATCAGCAGGCAGTGGATATCGCCAGGAGGGTAGAGGGCATGTTTGCCCGGGACAAAGAGGAGAGAGAGGCCAAGAGGTATCGAGAGACTGGTCATTATTCAGGAGCTCGTGCACCAGCAGCACGCTATGGAAGGGGTTTTTTAAGTCGCTCTGTTCATTCATCTCTTCCAGCAGCCAGCGGTATTCCAGCTCCTCCTAGAGCTCAGGAGCCCTATTATGCACCGCCAATATCCAGTATGCCTCCAGCTCGAGGTGCTAGTACCGGCCAGTCCAACAGGCCAGGTCCGAGTTAGTCTCAGCCACTGCGTCCTCCGAGGGGTTGTTTTGAGTGTGGTGAGACTCGTCACATGATTAGAGATTGCCGAGCCAGGAGGGGTGCACCTCCACAGACTTATCAGCCTCCACGTGCTTCACCGGGTCCTCCGGCTATTCTTCCAGCCCCGCTGCCACTCCACCTCCTCAGCCAGCTCGAGGTGGAGGCCGGGGAGGGCGAGGTCGCCCTAAAGGGGGAGTCCAGGCCAGGTACTATGCCCTTCCAGCCCGTTCTGAGGTCGTTGCTTCAAATTCAGTCATCACATGTATTGTCACTGTCTGTCATAGGGATGCATCAGTATTATTTGACCCAGGCTCTACGTATTCATATGTGTCCTCTTATTTTGCTCCACATTTGGGGATATCTCGGGATTCTTTAAGTTCCCCCGTTTATGTATCTACTCTTGTGGGAGACTCTCTAGTTGTGGACCGCGTATATCGGTTGTGTTTGATCATTCTTAGTTGTTTTGAGACCATGGGTGATTTGTTATTACTCAGCATGGTAGATTTCGATGTTATTTTGGGCATGGACTGCTTGTCGCCCCATTATGCTATTCTTGATTATCATGCTAAGACCGTGACGTTGGCTATGCTAGGCTTGCCGAGATTAGAGTGGAGAGGTACCTTAGAGTATACTCCCCGCAGGGTCATTTCATTTCTTAAGGCTCAGTGGATGGTCGAGAAGGGGTGTGATGCGTATTTGGCCTATGTGAGAGATGTCAGTGTTGATCCCTCTTCAGTTGAGTCAGTCCCAGTAGTGAGGGACTTCCCTAATGTATTTCCAGCTGATCTTTCGGGTATGCCACCCGATAGGGATATTGATTTCGGCATTGATTTGTTTTCGAGCACTCAGGCCCATTTCTATTCCTCCTTACCGTATGGCTCCTCCTGAGTTAAAGGAGCAGTTGCGGGAGTTGCTTGATAAGGGTTTCGTCAGGCCCAGTGTATCACCTTGGGGTGCTCCGGTCTTATTTGTGGAGAAAAAAGATGGTTCTATACGTATGTGTATTGATTATCGGCAGTTGAACAAGGTTACAGTGAAGAACAGGTATCATTCGCCTCGCATCGATGATTTATTTGACCAGTTACAAGGTTCCAGGCTATTTTCCAAGATTGACTTGCGTTCTGGCTATCATTAGTTGAAGATTCGGGAGCGGGACATCCCGAAGACTGCCTTCAGGACCAGATATGGTCACTATGAGTTTTTTGTCATGTCATTTGGGTTGATCAATGCCCCAGCAGCTATTATGCATTTCATGCATAATGTGTTCCAGCCTTATCTTGATTCCTTTGTCATTGTGTTTATTGATGACATCCTAGTATATTCCCGGTCCCGGGAAGATCATGAGCAGCACCTGAGGACGGTGCTTCAGACTTTGAGGGAGAAGAGATTGTATGCAAAATTCTCTAAGTGTAAATTCTGGATTGATTCAGTGTCATTCTTGGGCCACATAGTGTTTTGCGATGGGATCAAGGTAGATCCGAAGAAGGTGGAGGCGGTGCAGAGTTGGCCTAGACCGTCATCAGCTACGAAGATGCGCAGTTTCTTTGGTTTGGCAGGGTACTACTGTTGCTTTGTAGAGTGATTTTCATCTATTACAGCTCATATGACCAGACTGACCCAGAAGGGTGCTCCATTCAGGTGGATCGAGGAGTGTGAGGAGAGATTTCAGAAGCTCAAGACAACTTTGACTATAGCCCTAGTGTTAGTGTTTCCTACAGGTTCGGGGTCCTACAAAGTCGATTGTGATGCCTCGAGGATTAACCTTGGAGCAGTATTGATGCAGGACGGTAGGGTGATTGCCTACGCATCCAGACAGTTGAATGTGCATGAGAAGAATTATACAGTTCATGACCTCGAGTTAGCAGCTATTGTTCACGCCCTGAAGATCTGGCGTCATTATTTGTACGGCGTTCCCTGTTAGATACTAATCACTGAAGTTTGCAGCACTTGTTCAGGAAGAAGGACCTTAATCTTCGTCAGCAGAGGTGGTTGGAGCTACTAAAATACTATGATATCACTATATTATACCACCCGGGGAAGGCCAATGTAGTGGCCGATGCCTTGAGTCGCCGGGCGGAGAGTTTGGGGAGTTTGGCATATGTTCCAGCAGCTGAGAGGCCTTTAGCCTTGGATGTTCAGTCTTTAGCCAGCCAGTTTGTGAGATTGGATATTAGAGAGCTTAGCCGGGTATTAGCTTGTGTGGTTGCTCAGTCTTCTCTTTATGACCGCATAAGAGAGCGTCAGTATGATGACCTCCACCTTTTGGTTCTTCAGGACAGGGTCCGGCGAGGTGATGCCAAAGATGTGACTATAGATGATGATGGCGTGATGAGAATGCAGGGCCTGATCTATGTGCCCAATGTAGATGGGTTTCGGGAGATGCTTCTTGAGGAGGCTCATAGCTCGCGGTACTCCATTCATCCGGGTGCCGCGAAAATGTACCAGGATTTGAGACAACACTATTGGTGGAGAAGAATGAAGAAGGATATAGTGATGTTTTTGCCCAAGTGTCTCAACTGTCAGTAGGTCAAATATGAGCACCAGAGGTCTGGTGGGTTACTTCAGAGGTCAGAGATCCCCGAGTGGAAGTGGGAGCGGGTCACCATGGACTTTGTAGTTGGACTTCCACGGACTTTGAGAAAGTTTGATGCTATTTGGGTGATCGTGGATTGGCTGACCAAGTCAACTCATTTATCCCAATATTGACCACTTATTCATCTGAGAGGTTGGCCGAGAGTTTTATCAGAGAAAACGTCCGCCTTCATGGTATTCCAGTATCTATCATTTTAGACAGAGGTACACAGTTCACATCATGGTTCTGGAGAGCCGTACAGCAGGAGTTGGGTACTAGGGTGGAGCTGAGCACAACCTTTCACCCTCAGACAGACGGGCAGTCCAAGCGCACGATTCAGATTCTTGAGGATATGCTCTGTGATCACCCTCAGACAGACGGGCAGTCCAAGCGCACGATTCAGATTCTTGAGGATATGCTCTGTGACTGTGTGATAGAGTTTGGAGGGTCATGGGACCAGTTCTTTCCACTCGCAGAGTTTGCCTACAACAACAGTTACCAGTCCAGCATTCAGATGGCACCGTATGAGGCTTTGTACGGTAGGCGGTGTCGGTTCCTAGTGGGTTGGTTTGAGCCGGGCGAGGCCCGATTGTTGGGTACAGATTTGGTCCAGGATGCCCTGGACGAGGTGAAGGTGATTCAGGAGAGACTTTGCATGGCCCAGTCTAGGCAGAAGAGTTATGCGTACCGGAAGGTTCGAGATTTGGCATTTATGGTTAGAGAGTGGGTCTTGCTTCGGGTATCGCCTATGAATGGCGTCAGGAAATTCGGGAAGAAGGGAAAGCTGAGCCCGAGGTTTATTGGCCCATTTGAGATTTTGCGGCGCGTTGGGGAGATTTCTTATGAGCTTACATTGCCTCCCAGTCTAGCAGGAGTTCATCCGGTGTTCCACGTTTCTATGCTCCGGAAGTATCAGGGTGATCCGGCTCATGTATTAGATTTCAGCTCAGTCCAGTTGGACAAGGATCTATCTTATGTTGAGGAGCCAGTCGCCATTTTAGATAGGCAGGTCAGAAAACTCAGGTCAAAGAATTGCATCAGTAAAGGTCCAGTGGAGAGGTCAGTCGGTCGAGGAGGCGACTTGGGAGACTGAGCAGGATATGCGCAACCAGTACCCTCATATTTTCACAGCTTCAGGTATGTTTTTATACTCAATCGAGGCGAACAATTATTTTAAGAGGGGGAAGATGTAACGACCCGGTCCATTGTTTTGAGTGTTAGAGCCCCGATCCCCTAATAACTGCTTTCCCCACGTTTGTTTCTGCTATTGGGACTTTCCAAAGTGATTAGTTATGGAATTCAGAGCGGTTTTGGGACACTTAGTCCCTAGTTGTGAGTTTAAACCTTAGAATTTTGACCGTAGCCGGATATGTGTGAAGACAGACCCGGAATGGAATTCCATTGACTCTGTTAGCTCTGTTGAGTGATTTTGAGGTTAGGAGCGCATCCAAAATGTGTTTCGGAGGTCTGTAGTATATTTAGGCTTGAATTGGCGAAAGTTAGATTTTCGACGATTTCGACCGATAGGTGAAATTTTGATATTGGGCTCGGAATGGAATTTCGGAAGTGGATGTAGGTTCGTAGTGTCATTTGTGACCAGTGTGTCAAATTTGAGGTCATTCGGACTAGTTTTGACGTGTTTCGGCATCTTTGGTAGATTTTGGAAAAGTGTTAAGTTCTTAGGCTTGAATTCTTGTTTAATTCCTGTTTTGGTGTTATGTGATGTGGTTTGAAGGCTCGACTAACTTCAAATGAGGTAATAGGACTTGTTGGTAATTTTGGTTGAGGTCCCGGTTGCCTCGGTGTTGTTCGGATGCTCAATGGGAAGAAAATGGGAGTTAGGCAAAATCTGATATGGGTTGTTCTGGTGTTTTCGCACCTGCGGATGTTGGACCGCAGGTGCGAAGCCGCAGAAGCGGTTTGGAAACCGTAGATGCGGTCTAAGGAATTTGGGGAGTTGGTCGCAGATGCAACCTAGGATTGCAGAAGCAGAACCGCATCTACGAGTAAAGGGGCGCAGGTGCGGAATCTGGCCGTTTAATGAATTTTTGCAGATACGGAACCCCAGCCGTAGAAGCAGGACCGCAGATGCGGTGAACCCCTCGCAGAAGCGAAAATCGCTGGTCAGAAATATGAAAAATCGAGGGTTTGAGTTCATAACTTCTAAAATCGATTTGGAGCTCGAGAATTGGCGATTTTCTGAGGATTTTGAATATGAGATCATTGGGTAACGATTCCTAATACTATTTCACTTGTATTTCATCAATCTATAGTAAGTTCTTCAATCTAATCAAGGAATCTAAGTGGAAAAATAGGAAAATGGGAGAAAAGTTCCCCAATTGAAAATTTGAGATTTAATGGGATTTTGATGTCAGATTTTGATGATTTTTGTTCGAGTGTGTGAGTGAGTGAGGGGGTGTTCATAATTTGTAAATTGTACCCGATTTTGAGATGTGGGCCCGGGGATTTTTTGGGGATATTTTTCTAATTTTGCGTTTTAGCTTCAAAGTGATTAGTTGAACTAATTGCTTATAGCCATATTAACATTATGCAATTTATTTGAATAGATTTGGGCATTCGAAGTTGGGTACTCGTGGCAAGCACGTGGTTTCAAGTTGATTTGAGCGGTTGAGGTAAGTGGCTTACCTAACCTTGTGTTGGGGACTTCCCCTTAGGATATTTGATACTATTTGTTGTGTGGGCGCCATGTACGTGAGGTGACGAGTACGTACACGAGCCATTATTTCAAAGAATCCCATTTTTCCCTTCCTAAAACATAAATTGTTTCTCTTCTATGAAATTGAACTAATATGTTAAATTGTGTTTAGCTTAGATTAGAAAAGCATGCTTACGTGTTTAATTGCCTATTTGATCTTCTGTGCACCACTTAGTTAAGTTCTTATCCTCTTTATCTGTGATTAGTATAAACTGTGTGAATTCGGTGTTATACTTTCCATTCATCCTGATATTTACTTTGGGACTACGGACGTATTCCGGGAGATCCCCATGTACTGCATGTTTACTTTGGGACTACAGACGTATTCCGGGAATTCCCCCTGTACAACATATTTGTTTTGGGACTACGGACGTATTCCGAGAGATCCCCCTGTACTGCATATTTATTTTGGGACTACAGACGTATTCCGGGAGATCCCCCTGTACTGCATATTTATTTTGGGGCTACGGACGTATTTCGGGAGATCTCCCTGTACTGCATATTTATTTTGGGGCTACGGACGTATTCCGGGAGATCCCCCTGTACTGCATGATCATCTGGAACTACAGGACGGTATCTCGAGAGATTTCACCTTGTGTTTACCTGGTTTTGAGCCGAGGGCTTCATTGATTTTTAAGTTTTCGAGCATTTCCTTTAACTGTTACTGTAGAATCTACTTATCTCGTGTATTGTTTTAAATTGATTATATTTACTCCAGTAGGGCCTTAACCTGACCTCATTATTACTTGACCGGGGTTAGGCTTGGCACTTATTGGGTACCAAATGTGTTGTACTCATGCCCTTTCATGCACATGTTTTCGTGTGCAGATCCAGGTACGAGCTATCAACCTCGTGGATAGTTGTTGTTGCTGATTCTATCATTTCTTCCGTGTCCGCAGAATCCTCCGAGTCCCCTTCTATTCTATCATTTAGAGTTGTTCCTATGTATTTTCCAGACTTAGTTAGAGATACAGTAGTTGTTAGAAGCTTGTGACTATTTGTGACATTGCGGGTCATTGGGAAAGTATTTTTGTATGAGCCGAGCGGCCAGTTATGTTATTTAGATCATTGCCCTTATTTCCTTTATTTCTTGTGTTTTACTTCAATTTTTCCCTTAATAGTAGGCTTACCTAGTCGTAAAGTCTAGGTGCCATCACGATACCTTTCAGAGGGTAAATCGGGTCGTGACATTTTTCTATAAAAGAAGCCCTTATTTAATCATATATTTTTTGGGAATATTACACAAAAATTATTCTTGAGCAAAGTTTTCGAAAGGTACGGTTAGTAACAATAACAATTTTATTACGGTATACGGTCGATATCGGGGGCTCCGATGTTGAGGTCTCCGAAGCATGCCAAGCCGGCCTCGAGGGCGGCGAAGTAGAAAATAAAGTTTGACTTTGAGGTGCATGCCTCGAGAAAGCATATCGGGTACTCATCTCAGCATACCTCGAGGTAGTATGAAAATTGACAACCATCATGGAAAGGCGGGAAATTCCCAAGGGCACATGGTTGGAGCTGACAAGGTCTGCAAGAATAGTACAAGTCCGTACTGAGCCACTATACAGGTGCACCAATGATATTTCTCTGTCATAATTAGACATATACTATGTTGGGATTCACTCCTCCTATATAAAGGGTACCCCAATCATTCTTTTAACATATAATACATTCGATGCAATAGAACATTCTCTGCTTTTCTTGCTTAAACGTGCTCAACAACTACTCTATAGATTTATTGGTCCTTATTTACTGTTCTTCATTTATTGTCATCCTCTGACCTCGAGGCCCCCCGTCTCAGCGAGCTCGAGGCCCCGATCTTGCGACTACTATTGGTTTGCCTATCTTGTTTGTCTTTACTTGCGCTAATCACTTCCTAATAATCGACTAGTGTTAGAGAAGATCACATATTTTTAGAACCAAAAATCAAATATAATTGTTAATTCCATTTTCAAGGTAAACAATTTGGCGCCCACCGTGGGGCTAAAGATAATAGTGAGTGTTTTAGTGATAGTTTTCTGATAACACACGTTATTCTTCACACTTTTTCTTGTCCAAGATTTTTTGATTTCAGGCTAAAACATGTCAAACTCAGCTAACGCACCAGTGCATGGAAATAATAGCCTCGGTTCTCACGGGGAAAATAATGCAGCGATTTCAGCAGCCGGTGTGCCACCGCACAACCCCGGAGTAGTACCTATTTCCAACCCAATTGATGTTGGTTCGCATATTGCTATGAGCACAGATTTGGGTGCGGATATCAGGGGAAGCGTGCAAGGAGAAGTCCAACCTGACGCACAAACAACACATGCTCGAAATAAATCAGCCTACAAATCATTTTCGAGATATTGCAAGCAAAACAGGTTGCCATTGCCCAGCTACAGAGTCAACAAAAAAACCACGAGCACAGCGGGGACGGAAACAGCTCCTCGAGTCGAGCAAGCACCAAAAATATCGAGTAATAACGGGTCAGGAAAAGATCCCACTATTTTGAAAATGCTCGAGGATCTCACCAAAAGAATTGAATCAGAAGAAAAGACGATAGAGGCCAACAACCAAAAAGTGGAAAGCTATAACTCGAGGGTCGGCTAGATCCCGGGCGCACCTCCGATTCTGAAGGGGGTAGATTCGAAGAAGTTCGTGCAGAAACCATTTCCGTCGACCGCGGTTCTGAAGCCCATTCCGAAGAAGTTCAGGATGCTCGATATCCCAAAATACAAATAGATCCCAATGAGCATATTACCACCTATACTTGTGGTATAAAAGGGAATGACTTAAAAGCCGACGAGATCGAGTCCTTCCTGTTGAAGAAGTTTGGAGAAACACTGTCCAAGGGGGCCATGATGTGGTATCACAACCTCCCCCCTAACTCAATAGATTTGTTTGCCATGTTGGCAGACTCCTTTGTGAGAGCATACGTTGGTGCCATTAAGGTCGCTACAAGGAAGTCTGATGTCTTCAAAATTAAGAAGAGGGAGAACGAGATGTTAAGGGAGTTCGTATCCCGCTTTCAGATAGAACGAATGGAATTGCCACTGGTCTCCGATGACTGGGCGGTGCAAGCCTTCACTCAGGGCTTGAATGAATGAAGCTCGATAGCTTCGAAATGGCTAAAGCAAAATTTGATCGAGTATCCCGCCGTGACTTGGGAGGACGTGCATAACAGGTATCAATCAAAAATTAGGGTCGAGGACGTGCATAACAGGTACCCAAGCAGGCTCTTATAAAAAGAGTCGAGGAATGCAAGAAGGGATTCGAAACCAAACAAGGAAAGATACCAGCCGTATATTAAAGATCGAAGAAACGCCCTGAGGCGTAATATACCTCAAAACGATCGAAGGGTAGATCGAGGTCAGAGTTCTCGAGGACTCTTGAGCAAAACTAGTTTCAACAGATACACGGGGATAATGGAGGCACCCCGACTATCAGAGTATAACTTCAACATCGGTGCATCAGACGTCGTATCAGCAATATGTAAAATAAGAGATACCCGGTGGACGAAGCCCGTGCAGTCAGATCCTTCCCAAAGGAACCCTAACTTAATGTGCAAATACCACGGTCATAGGACCGAGGATTGTAGACAGCTTCGAGATGAGGTAGCCCGACTGATCAGCAAAGGGAACCTTCGAGAATTCCTCAGCGATCGAGAAAGGAATCAATTTCGAGAAAGAGAGGCGAACAGGAAAAACAAACAGGAGGAACCGCAACATAGAATTCATATGATCATTGGAGGCATCGACATCCCGTTGAGACCTATGTTCAAACGAACACAAGTATCCATCGCAAAGAAAAATCGAACTCGGAGCTATGTGCCCGAGGACGCTCTTACATTCAGTGAAGAAGATGTTGAGGCCTTGTATCAGACTCATAACGATGCTTTGGTAATCTCTTTTATTTTGAATAAAATTCAAATTAAACATGTGCTCGTGGATCCAAGTAGCTCGGCCAATATAGTCAGGTCGAGGGTAGTGGAGCAGCTCGGACTGCTCGATCAGATCGTACCCGCCTCTCGAGTCCTCAATGGATTCAATATGGAAAGAGAGACAACGAAGGAGGAAATCATCCTTCTAGTCAACATGGCCGGTACAATTCAGGATACCAAGTTCCATTTCATCGAAGGTTACATGAGGTACAATGCCTTTCTTGGAAGGCCGTGGATACACAGCATGGGGGTAGTACCATCAACTCTTCATCAAATGATGAAGTTACCAACAGAGGATGATGTAAAAATGGTGTATGGAGAGCAACATGTTGCAAAGTAAATGTTCGCGGTACATGACATTACACCAACGTCGACACCTTCCACTTCGAAAAAGTCAAAAGACAAGTAGATCCCTGAGGGACAAGCGGTCTATCAGCAGTTGAGCAAGGATGATGAAGAAGACTTCATCACTCCTCGAGCCTTCGTTTCCCCCAAAGAGTCGGATGCAATAAAATCAACGCTCGAGGAGCTTGAACAGGCCGTTTTGCTCAAACACTTTCCAGATCGAAAGGTATACCTAGGAGCAGGATTAACCCCCGAACTTAGGAGAAAACTCGTTGAATATCTTATTAATAACATTTATTTCTTCACTTGGTTCCATCTAGACATGATAGGGATCCCGCCGGAAGTGACCACCCATCGGCTAAGTGTCGATCCCAGGTTCAAACCAGTTGAGCAGAAAAGGAGGCCTCAGTCGGAGGTAAAGCATACATTCATCAAAGACGAGGTAACAAAGCTTCTCAAAATAGGGTCCATTAGGGAGGTGAAATATCCTGAATGGTTAGCTAATGTAGTAGTAGTCCCCAAAAAGGGAAATAAATTAAGAATGTGTGTAGATTACAAAGACCTGAATAAATCATGCCCTAAGGACGCATTCACATTACCCAACATCAATCGCTTAATCGATGCCACGGCCGACCACGAGATCCTTATGTTTCTCGATGCATATTCGGGTACAATCAAATACAAATGAACCCGGAGGATCAGGAAAAAACTTCGTTCATCATGAAGTATGGTACTATTGTTATAAAGTAATGCCTTTCGCGCTAAAAAATGAAGGGGCCACATATCAATTCCTAGTTAATAAGATGTTCGAACATCAAATAGGCAACTCTATGGAAGTTTACATTGATGACATGCTAGTTAAGTCCCTGCGCGTAGAGGACCATTTAATTCACTTGCAGGAAACATTCGATATCCTTAGAAGATACAGCATGAAGCTCAACCCCTAGAAGTGCTCCTTCGGAGTCGGGTCAGACAAATTTTTGGGGTTCATGGTGTCGAACTGGGGAATCGAGATTAATCCCGAAAAAAATCAAGGCCATCGAGGAAATTACTGTGGTAAATAATGTGAAAGCGGTACAATGGCTGACCGGGCGGATAGCAGCCTTAGGCCGATTCATCTCGAGGTCATCATATCGGAGTCACCACTTCTTCTCCCTACTCAAGAATAAAAACAACTTCGAATGGACCCCAGAATGCCAACATGCCTGAGGAATTAAAGCGGTATCTCTCGAGCCCACCTCTGCTCCATACCCCGAAGGAGGACAAAACGTTCTATTTGTATTTGGTCATATCCGAGGTAGAGGTAAGTGGCGTATTAGTTCGAGAAGAAAAAGGTACACAATTTCCTATCTATTATGTAAGTCGGACCCTAGGAGATGCTGAAGCCAGGTATCCGCACTTAAAAAAATTAGCTCTTGCATTAATAAATGCATCTTGGAAATTAAGACCTTATTTTCAATGCCATCGTGTATGTGTTTTAACAATGTACCCTCTTCAAAATATCTTGCATAAGCCCGAATTATCGGGCCGATTGGCCAAATGGGCCATTGAACTCGGGCGGTACGATATCGAGTACCAACCCCGAACGGCTATCAAGTCCCAAATTTTGGCGGACTTCGTGGCCGACTTTACGCCTGCCATTGTGCCCGAGGTAGAAAAAGAACTCTTGCTAAACACGGGCACATCATCGGGGGTGTGGACCCTATTTACTGACGGTCCCTCAAACGTGAGAGGGCCTGGACTCGACATAGTTCTAAAACCGCCCACGGGCGGCATAATTAGACAATCCATAAAAAATTTGAAATTGACTAACAACGAATCCGAGTATGAGGCTATGATTGTAGGTCTCGAACTGGCCAAAGGCCTAGGAGCAGAAGTAATCGAAGAAAAATGTGACTCCCTCCTGGTAGTAAACCAAGTAAATGGGAGCTTTAAGGTTCGGGAAGATAGGATTCAGAGATACTTAGACAAGCTTCAAATGACGTTGCATCACTTCAAAGAATGGACTCTGGTCCACGTAGCTTGGGAACAAAACAGCGAGGCCGATGCACTCGCAAACCTGGCATCGTCCGTCGAAGAAGATGACATATTCTCGGGGGCTGTCATGCAACTATCCGAATCAGTGATTGAAGAAGACCATGCTAAGATCAAGTCAACAAGTCTAACATGGGATTGGAGGAACAAATACATCGACTATTTGAGAAGTGGGAAGCTTCCCACGGACGCAAAATAGTCGAGGGCCCTTCGAGCCAAAGCAGCCCGATTTTCACTCGATGAGAATGGAAAACTATATAGAAGGACATTCGATGGGCCTCTAGCAGTGTGTTTGGGACCAGGGGACACCGACTATGTGCTTCGAGAATTCCATGAAGGAACTTGTGGAAACCACTCTGGTGCTGATGTTTTAGTTCGAAAGGTGATCAGAGCAGGATACTATTGGGATAGCATAGAAAAAGACACCAAGGAATTTGTTCGAAGATGTGACAAGTGCCAAAGATTCGCACCAATGATTCACCAACCCGACGAACAACTACACTCAGTCTTATCCCCGTGGACGTTCATGAAGTGGGGGATGGACATCGGCGGCCCCCTACCAACGGCGCCAGGTAAAGCCAAATTTATTTTATTTCTGACTGACTACTTCTCAAAATGGGTGGAAGCACATGCCTTCGAGAAAATAAGAGAAAAAGAAGTCATTGACTTCATTTGGGACCACATCATATGCCGATTCGGGACCCCCTCCGAGATCACGTGTGATAATGTGAAGCAGTTCATCAACAACAAGGTGATGAAATTCCTCGAAGATCATTAAATCAAAAGACTCCTATCGACGCCTTACCACCCGAGCACAAATGGACAAGCTGAGTCCACCAACAAAACCATCTTTCAAAACTTGAAAAGGAAACTGGAAAATGCAAAGGGAAAATGGAGAGAAGTGTTGCCCGAGGTGTTATGGGAATATCGAACAACTTCGAAGTTAAGCACAGGAGAGACCCCATTCTCTTTGGTATACGGGTCCGAGGCTTTGATATTGGTCGAGGTTGGGGAACCGAGCTCCAGATTTCAACATGCCACTGAAGACTCGAACAACGAGGCCATGACTACTGCCCTCGGACTACTAGATGAAAAGCGAGAGGCCGCACTGGTCCGAATGGCCACCCAAAAACAAAGGATCGAAAGGTACTATAACAGGAGAAAAAACCTCCGATACTTTGGAGTTGGGGACTTAGTCCTAAGGAAAGTCACTCTCAACACTCGAAACCCAAATGAAGGGAAGCTAGGCCCTAGCTGGGAAGGACCGTATCTCATCCTCGGAGTAGTAGGCAAAGGGTCCTAGAAACTCGGCACCATGGAAGGCGAACAACTACTGANTTTTGTCTACACTTCATACTAACTTCTTACAGGTGTTCGATTGAGAGGAATCGAAGCACCCTTCAGCTCGAAGACCTTGGGTTTTAAAGCATGCGTTGCACTCTTTTTCCCTTGGATCGGGTTTTATCCCAAATGGGTTTTACCGGGAAGGTTTTTAACAAGGCAACATCTATATGCTACCTAAGGAAAACTCATCAAGTATTCAAGGTTTCTTTTCAATCAACCTCGAATACTGGGGAGCATTCACCCTCGGAGGTCACCTTTTTAAAGAAACAAAGTTATGCCAAAGAAGGCCTCGATAGGAGAATGTTGTGTCGGGCCAAACGGTCAAATGAGTTGTGTCCGTGTAGAATAGTCGAGTCCCCAAATGGAAAAAATATGTACTCATGTATCAAGTAATCGAAGAAGCATCCTTGTTCATCAAAACACTTTGTGCCTTAAAGAAGTTTACTATTCTTGCATGAAACGGCTCAAGGGCCGAATACTCCCAAACACTTGGGGACTTTCATCGACATTCAACTTATCAAGTCATCAGAAACATCAAACTTGTAAGACCTCAATGAGGCAACGTCAAACTTGTAAGACCTCAATGAGGAAACATCAAACTAATAAGACCTCAACGAGGCATACTCAAACTTATAAGACTCAACGAGTCATACTCAAATTCATAAGACCTTAAAAAGGCATAACCCCGATATTAAGACCAAGGCTATATATTCGAACTTGTAAGACCCCTAAAAGGGCATACCCTCGATATATATGCCAAGGTCGTCTCACCCGGGGACTAAAGACTACGGCCAAACATAGAGACTATGGTCATGTCAAAAGGCTACGGCCGAATTAACGCGGCTCGGAGACGTTCGACCGTCACCATAAAACTAAAGGCCTTCAAATACTTCAAAAATACTTCGAAAAGAACCGGTTAATCAGGCTTCCCTCGACATAAGCAAAGGATCTTCGATAATATCAGCTATGAACAGTGAAAAGGCTTCGAAACAATCAACCTTCAGCAAAAAGGCTTCGAAAAATCAAACTTCGAGAAAACCTCACAAGGTACTCAATTATCGTTGTATATCGACTTATAATCGAGGTTCTTATTCGAGCCATCGAAGAGTCGGACGAACACAAAACATGCCAAGGCATAACCCAAATTTTAAAAGTCTTTAGCCAAAATGGGGGAAAACTACAGCCATATTAGAGATTGAATCGACCCAACCTAAAGAGCCTAAAGGCTAATCTAAAGAGCCTAAGGTCCAACCTGAAGAGCCTAATGGCCAATCGAAAAAGCCTAAGGGCCAATTTGTAAACCCTAAATGAGGCGACACCACACTTGTAAAATCTTAAAAGGGAATAACCGTGATATCGAGGCCAAGGCCATAATATAGAATTTATAAGACCCCAAAAAGGGCATACCCTCGATATTAAGGCCGAGATCATATTGCTCGGGGACTAATCATAAGACCTCGATGAGGCAAAATCAAGCTTACAAAGCCTCGACGACAAGCATAAGAATTTATTCCAATAAGGCAGAGGAAAGATGGGAAGCGACAAAAAGCAAAGATTCTTTCATATATAATAAACGTTCACGAGACATATTCACAAAAGCTCACGCTTGGAGCCATTACACAACAGAGAAACAAATAGAGGCCTAATCTACTGTCGGGGTCGCTTGATCGGATAAAGTGCCTTTAGGAATAGTGCCCTCAGCGGTTTGGCCCTCGACTTCCTAGTCGTCAGCGGTTTTCTCCCCCTCGGGGACTTCGACTTCATCTTCATCATCCTCTGATCCACTGGTAGAATCATCATCAGAAGTAAGCATAGTTGTCACTTCCTCTTCTAGGGCCCTCACTCTTTCGATCTCGACAGGAAGATCGAAGCCCCCCGCATGTACCTCCTCGAGAGCCTGCCTCCGAGATCTTAGTCGAACATGATCAAGGGCTCGAGTCATCTTGATCTCAGCCTCTTCAGATATCCTCTTGGCTTGAGCATTTTCCGCAGCAGCATCTTCCTAATACGAGGAACCAAAAGACTACCTATTTACAAAGCTTCTCAGCTTCTTCAAAAACAAATGAGTCATTAAGTTCGGGGCCTTCCTCAACCCCGGAAAAATATCCCTCGAACACCTCATTCTCTCTGTGGGAAGCCCCCACATCAGGAGTTTCCATAGTTTAGGCATCTCGTATCAGCCCTAGAGAGAATGACAGGCCCGACAGAGCAGCAGTGCTGGGCTCCCCGAGTTCATCTACCGGGTGCCTTTCAGCTCGGGGCATGTTTTGGCTGCTGACTGGCTCAGGGACTTCGTTCGACCCACCCTCAAGAATTTCTTCAGTTCGAGGTGGGGCAGCATTGACAACTTTTGGTTCAGAAGCCTTCGTCTCAGCAACCATCGGCTCAATAGGCTCTGAAGCAATCGCGCTTCCTCTTCCCTTAAGGACTGGCGGGCAGTCATCTTTCTCTTCGCCTTCAGTACGAAGGCTCTCTACCACTTCCAAAATTAAGGTCGCTGAATCGACCTTAGGCTTTTGAATTTTAGCCTTCTTCGGCTTCGGGGAATCAGTCGGTGATTTCTCTTTTCTCTTCTTCTCCTTATTGGGTTTTGGGGTATCTGCTTCCCCAAGCGGGGGTTCCCTCATCAGAACGGCCTCTCCTAGGCCTACACAAGTGCAAAAGGATAAATATAAAGGGTGAGAGTAATATCGAGAGGTATTCTCTCAGAAGAACTCAAGTATGACTGAAATAGAACTCACCATGGTTTTTAGCCTCCCATTGGGTCTTGGATAGGTCAAGCCACACACGCTTGATATACGGGTAGGTCGAATCAAGTAGTCGGACCCAGTTCGGGAGATCTCTGATTGCACCAGGATACCACTCGATAGCTGTGTCATCGGAGGCATTTAGTTCAAAAGAAAGGAAAAATATTTAATTGACAGGATATGTTCAATTATGATTCATATTCCATTTCTCGAGGAATGGAATCCTTTCAGCGGGCATTAGGTTCGAGGTCCTAACTTGGACAAAGCGACTCATCCACCCTCTGTCCTTATCCTCATCGATGTTGTCAAAGAGTTAATTCGAAGCCCGATGTTGTAGCTTGATCTGGCCGCCTCGATAGAGTCGAGGACTATACATTATAATCAGATGGTCGATGGTAAAAGGAATCCCCTCGACCATGTTCGAAAAGTACCTAATCAGGTAAACGGTGCGCCATAATGACGGATAGATTTGGCCTAGCTTCACCCGGTACTGTCTTCAGAAATCAAGAATCACAGGGTATATCGACGGCGAAGACGGCTCTACCGGACCTAGAGTAAAAAGATATCAGTACATAGTAAAGAAACCAGCTTATGTCCTCCTCACGAGAAGGAACCTCCACTGGTACCTCCTCCCCCCAGCGGCAGTCAGCTTTCACTTTCTCAGTTTCAGTTATCAAGCTAATGTATCGGGACATGGGTTCGCATCACCCCAGTTTCGAGGAAGGTTTGTCGAACTTGAAATTGAAAGACGTTTCTCAAGGTCCTGGGGTGCACTCCTCAATGCGAGGAGGCACTACTGCTTTGCTCTTTAATGAACGTGACGATGAAGAAGTTTCTCCCTTCTGGGGAGCAGTCTTTGAAGTCTTTGTCATTCTTGCTGCAAAAATCTTAGAAGATGAGGAATAAAATGATCGAAAGATGAATATGAGAGGGAAGCAAGCGAAAGAGTCTATTAGAGGTCTGCAGATATTGTGAAAAATGAAGGTTCAATAAATGAAGGATTGGGGTATTTGTAGGAATGAGTTAGGCATATTGAGGAAGGTAAAAGGTCGGCCAACCGCCATTTTCGTACTATGACCTTTCGAGAATCGTGCAGTCGTGACTCTTGCACATTCTTTATGTCACAGCAATCACTGACTTCATGTGACTGACGTCATGATGTGGACATCGAAGAGTCAAAGGATTCAAATCGTTTCTTATCATTTCATTCTAAGAAACGTGGGGAATATCTGTATATGATCGATATCGGGGGCTCCGATATCAAGGTCTCCGAAGCATGCCAAGCCGATCTCGAGGAGGCGAAGTAGAAAATAAAGTTTGACTTCGAGGTGCATGCCTCGAGAAAGCATATCGGGGACTCATCTTAGCATACCTCGAGGTAGTATGAAAATCGACGACCGTCATGGAAAGGCGGGAAATTCCCAAGGGCACGTGGTTAGAGCTGGGAAGGTCTGCAAGAATAGTACAAGTTCGTAATGGGCCACTATACAGTTTCACCAATGATATTTCTCTGTCATAATTAGACATATACTATGTTGGGATTCACTCCTCCTATATAAAGGGTACCTCAATCATTCGTGTAACATATAATACATTCGATGCAATAGAACATTCTCTATTTTTCTTGCTTAAACGTGCTTAACAACTACTCTATAGATTTATTGGTCCTTATTTAGTGTTCTTCATTTATTGTCATCCTCTGACCTCGAGGCCCCCCATCTCATTGAGCTCGAGGTCCCGATCTTGCGACTACTATTGCTTTGCTTATCTCGTTTGTCTTTACTTGCGCTAATCACTCCCTAATAATCGACTAGTGTTAGAGTAGATCACATATTCTTAGAACCACAAATCAAATATAATTCTTAATACCATTTTCAAGGTAAACAATTGTTATGCGACATTAAATTATTCACATCATTTTTTTAGCAATTGATGAGTTCTTAGGTCTTTTGGGGTGATATGAATTATTAGAAATTCCTTCTTTATATTGTAACGACCCAACCCTTCGTTTTGCTTTCTAGAGCCTCGTGCTCCTATATAAGACTTCCTATACTTTCTTTTATTGATTGATGACTTGCGGGGTTTGTTGGTTCGGGAATTGGAAGGGTTCGGGTTGGAATTGGAAAAATTAGTTCCTTAAGGTTGGCCTTAAAGGCCAAGTTTGACTTCGGTCAACATTTTTAGTAAACTACCTCGAAATCGGGATTTGATGGTTCTAATATGTTCGTTGATTATTTTGGACTTGGTCATATATTCGGAACGGGTTTTGGATGACCCGGGAGCGTTTCAGCACCAAATAGTGGAGTATGATTCTTGAAGTTCAAAAATTGAGGTTTAGAGCGTGTTTTAGTGTTATCGTGGTCTGAACGGAATTCTGAGACTAGGAATAGTTATGTAGTGTCATTTATGACTTGCTTGCAAAATTTGGTGTCATTCCTAGTAGTATAAGTACGTTTCGGCGTATTGGAAGTGAATCCAAGAACTTAAAGTTCTTAAGTTGAGTTTAGTTGGTTTTGGGGTACGATTCTTAGATTTAATGTTGTTTCGGGATTTCCGTAGGTTCGAGCGAGTCCGTTTTATGATTTAGAACTTGTTGGTATATTCGAATAGGGCCTCGGTGGCCCTGGATGTCATTCGAACATCACGCGAAGCGAGTCCTAGCTCAAAAAGAGCTGTTGTGCACCAGGTCTGGTGTGACTGCACTTGCGATTGGCCAACCGCAGGTGCGAGCCTCGCAGATGCTGTCGAAACCTTGCAGATGTGGCCATCTGGGGTGCCCAGGATCTGCAGATGCGGTCCCTTCTTCGCAGAAGCGGAGCCGCAGGTGCAGGACTCCTTCCACAGGTGCGATCCATGATAGACCCTCTCCCTTCCGCAGATGCGGACTCTGGTCCACAGGAGCGAGACCACAGGTGCGATACACTCGCCGTAGGTGCAAAATCACTTGAGGCAGTGAGGTCGTTTTTAATCAGGACTTAGGCTCATTTGAGAGCATTTATCACACTTTGGGCGATTTAGGAGTTCCCAAAAATAGAGGTTTCGACTTAGCACCTTGAGGTAATGTATTTCCTACTTAATGTGAGTTTATTACTTAGTTTTTGGGTAGATTAACACACAGAGATTAGTGAAAATTATGGGTTTAGGGTAAACTTTGGGTTTTGATAAAAATGGGATTTAATCACGAAATTTATTATGGAATCTAGTAAAAATCATATATTATTCATCCTTAGGTTATGGGTAACAAATTTCTTTAAGAATTTCCGAAATCCGAGCATGTGGACCCGGGGGTGAATGTTAGGAATCTTACAAATTGGCTTGGGTAATCACTTAAATGGTAGAATTGTGAACTTTCGAGCATAGATTGACTAGTTTATACAATCTTTGGCTAGTTTCGAGTTGTTGGGCGTCAAATTTGGAGGTTTGAGCGCACTCTTGAATCGGGAAGTAGGCTTGATACGAGGTAAGTCTCCTTTCTAACCTTGTAAGAGGGAATTGTCCCCATAGGTGAAATAATTTACTATGTGCTACTATTTGTGGGGGCTACGTACGCACGAGGTGACGAGGGTCTGTGCGTAGCTACTATTGAACTTAAGTGCGGGTAGTCTAGGACCCGAAAGCATGCTATACTTGGATTATTTGTAACTTTATCAATACTTTAAATTGCTTAACCAAATTTGTAGATTAATTTTTGAATAAGTGAAACTTCGTTTTCTTTTATGAACTGTGATAAAGGAATTGACTTTTCCTCGGATAAGTGTTTTCTGATAAAATATGGACTGACTGTTTGAATGTGTGTATCTATGAGTACCTACGTCGCATGTATGATTCGCGAGAGGGGTAACTCTATTATTTATAAATTTACCGCGTCTCACGTATGATTCGCGAGCAGGATAATAGATGCATCTATGGTTTGCGTCGTTCGACCCTCCGGCGGTGCACATTTATTTTTCTGTTGGATCGGGTCGTACGTCCTCGGCATACTATGTGCATGTTAATTGCTTGGTACTTTCTTGTGAATGACAAACCGTTAAAAGGGCCTAAAAGAATAAATGAGTAATCTGTTTGACAGGAGTTGACACATAAATGTACCTGCGGAATGATTGTCACTCTTGTCCTTACTGATATTCATCTTTGATGTTCATGCTTAGACTTATATCTAAATAATTTGTTTTGGACCTAGTAGGTGTCAAGTGGACCTCTCGTCACTACTTTCGAGATTAGATTGGATACTTACTGGGTACATAATGTTTATGTACTCGTGCTACGCTTCTCTACTTAATTGTACAGGTTCTGAGGCAGGTGCTTCTGGTTATCATTCCGAAGCACATTCCTGACTTCACGAGATCGGAGATTCCACGGTGAGCTGCTTCTCTTGATGTTGTTCAGCAGAATGTCGGAGTCTTCCCCTTTTTTGTCATTCTGTCTACATCCTCTCAGACAGTAGGATAGGCGTTTTCTTTTGATTTCCTTCTACTAGATGCCTGCATATTTGTGACACCGGTTCCTGGCACACACATTGGTAGACTACCCTTTTTGAAATGTAACTATTTAAATTTAACTTCTTGATTATTTCAAGTAAATTTGCTTCGATATTTATCATTTTCTCATGCTTGTGACAAAAATTTGAGTATTGTTAATAAGGTTTTATAAAATTAAATGGGACTCACTAGACTAATAAGGTTGGCTTGCCTAACATCGGCGTTGGGCTCCATCGCGACCTAGTTTAGGATTTGGGTCGTGACAACTTGGTATCAGAGCTTTAGTTTCACATAGGTCTCACAAGTAACGGGCAAACCCAACAGAGTCTTACGGATCGATACGGAGACGTCTGTATTTATCTTCGGGAGGTTGTTGGGTGTTAGAAAATCTCTCTTTATTCATCTCCTGTCTTGCAGTTGATAGTATGTTAAATCTCACTCTTCTATTCTCTCACAGATGGTAAGGACGCACACAGCCGACGTTCCGGACCCGAGAGGAGCTACTCCCACCGTTGCTAAAGGCCGAGGAAGAGGCCGAGGGAGGGAACCTGCTCGTGGTAGGAGATGAGGGCATCCTAGAGTTGCCCCAGTTGCACCACCAGAAGAGGACCCTATCATTGGGGAGCAGGGCGAGTTGCCCGTAGCAGATCCTGCCTCGGTGGATTTTACGACAGCGCCAGGCTTTCAGGAGGTCATGGGCCGTATCATGCGGTCCATCGACTCTATGACCCAAGCTGTTTATTTCCAGCGGACCCGGCCACATCTCAGGTGGGAGGGGGAGCACAGACCCCTACTGCCCAGGCCCCAGGACATACAGCTGCGGTTTATCAGACTCTGGGTACCCTACCCACGGGCGGGGCCCAGCCAGTTGCAACAGTAGCACCTGAGCCCCGACCAGCTGCGGACGGTGATCCGCAGAAGTTATTGGATAAATGGAATAGACTTCACCCTCCTGTCTTTGGGGGCGAGCGTCATGAGGATGCTCAGGATTTTATTGATAGGTGCAGGGATAGACTGCACAACATGAGGATACTGGAGTCTCATGGGGTTGACATCACCACTTTCCAGCTAGAGGGCAGGGCCCGTAAATGGTGGAATTCTTATATTATTGGCAGGCCAGCGGATTCTCCTCCCATTACCTGGGGGCATTTCACTCAGTTATTCCTGGACAGGTATATCCGACCTTCAGAGAGGGAAGAGATGCGGTACCAATTCGAGCAGCTTGAGTAGGGTCAGATGTCAGTGACCGACTACGAGGTGAGGTTTTTCGAGTTGTCTTGTCACGCACTTATGATACTTCCTACTGATGCAGAGAGAGTGCGGAGATTTGTAGCAGGTTTGCACTCTGGCATTAGGGCCAGCATGGCCCGAGAGGTGGATATGGGAACTTCTTATCAGCTAGTGGTGGAGATCGCCCATAGGATTGAGGGTTATCATCTGAGGGGTAAAGAGCAGGGGCAGCAGGATAAGAGAGCTCGGTTCGTTGGAGATTTTAGAGGTGCTCCGCCTATGGGCAAATGTCAGTTTGGGAGGGGCCAGCGCAGCAGGTCCTCATATTCAGCACCACCACCACCTCCTCGAGGCGCTCCAGTGAGGCCTTATTTCAATGCCATACTGGAGAGTTCTTATCATTTTCCAGCTATCCAGGGTTCCTCCAGCGGTTATTCTGGTCATCAGGGTTCTTCTAGCGCCTATTTCAGTGCCATGCTAGAGAGTTCATACCGTCCCCCAGCCATTCAAGGTTCCTCCGGTGGGTATTCTGGCCACCAGAGCTAGTCTTCAGGGCAGCAGTCTATGGTGCCGAGAGTCTATTATGAGTGTGGAGATCCAGGTCACATAAAGAGGACTTTTCCCTGACTTCGGGGCAAGGTAGTGCAAAAGGGCCATCAGCCTATGATTTCAGCACCAGTTGTCCGGCCACCTAGAGGTAGAGGACAGGTAGGTAGGGGTCGTCCTAGAGGTGGAGGCCAAACAGAGGGAGCTCAGCCAGCTGCTATTCAGTCGGGTGGAGGCCAGCCGCCGGCGCTCCAGTCAGATTCTATGTTTTTCCGGCCAGACCAGATGCATTGGCCTCAGACGCCGTTATCACAGGTATTATCTCCATATGCGTTAGGAGGCTTCAGTATTATTTGATCCAGGGTCTACCTATTCATATGTATCATCTCTGTTTGCTCATTTCTTGGGTGTTCCTCGTGAGTCTTTGGGTACTCATGTTTATGTGTCCACTCTTGTGGGTGATTCTGTGGTTCTGGACCGGATCTATCGGTGTTGTGTGGTCACATTCTGTGGGTTAGAGACTAGAGCGGACCTCTTGCTACTTGATATGACCGACTTTGAGGTCATCTTGGGTATGGACTGGTTATCACCTTATCACGCTATCTTGGATTGCCATGCCAAGACTGTTACATTAGCCATGCCTGAGTTGCCGAGATTGGAGTGGAGAGGTTCCTCAGTTAGTGCGGCTAGTCGAGTTATTTCTTTTCTGAAGGCTCGATATATGGTCGAGAAGGGTGTTTTGTCTTATCTCGCTTATGTGCGGGACACCACCGCAAAGTCTCCGATGATTGATTCAGTGCCAGTAGTTTGTGATTTCGCCGATGTGTTTCCTTCTGACCTCCCGAGCATGACGCCAGAGCATGATATCAATTTTTGTATTGACTTGGCTCCAAGCACCCAACCTATATCCATTCCACCGTACCGTATGGCTCTGAAATAATTGAAATAATAGCTCGAGGAGTTGCTAGCTAAGGGGTTTATCAGACCGAATGTATCACCTTGGGGTGCTCCAGTGCTATTTGTGAAGAAGAAGGATGGGACCATGCGAATGTGTATTGACTACCGCCAGTTGAACAAACTTACAATCAAGAACAAGTACCCGTTGCCGCGCATTGATGATTTGTTTGACCAGTTGTAGGGTGCTAGGGTGTTTTCTAAGATCGACCTGAGATCTGGGTATCATCAGTTGAGGATTCGGGACTCAGATGTTTCGAAGACAGCCTTCCGTACCAGATATGGCCATTACGAGTTCCTGGTAATGTTCTTTGGCTTGACTAATGCCCCAACATCGTTCATGGATTTGATGAACACGATGTTCAGGCCTTATATTGATTCCTTTGTCATTGTCTTCATTGATGACATCTTGATCTACTCACGTAGCCTGGGGGAGCACGAGCAGCACTTAAGAGTAGTGCTCCAGACCTTTTGGGAACAAAAGTTGTATGCTAAGTTCTCCAAGTTTGATTTTTGGTTAGATTCTGTAGCATTCATGGGACATGTGGTGTCTGGAGAGGGTATCAAGGTGGATCCTAAGAAGATTGAAGCAGTTCAGAGTTGGCCACGCCCTACTTCAGCGACCGAGATCAGGAGTTTCTTGGGATTGGCAGGTTATTATCATCGATTTGTAGAGGGCTTTTCATCCATTGCAGCCCCTCTGACTAGGTTGACCCAGAAGGGTGCCCCGTTCCGATGGTCTGATGGTCCGACGAGTGCGAGTCGAGCTTTCAGAAGCTCAAGACAGCTTTGACCATAACACCAGTTCTAGTGTTGCCTTCCGGTTCAGAGATGTGTACAGTTTATTGCGACGCTTTACGCGTTGGCTTAGGATGTGTATTGATGCAGGAGGGACGATTTATTGTATATGCTTCACGTCAGTTGAATATTCATGAGAAGAACTACCTCGTGCACGATTTGGAGTTGGCAGCGATTGTTCATGCTCTTAAGATTTGGAGGCACTACTTGTATGAGGTGTCTTGTGAGGTTTATACAGACCACCGCAACTTACAGCACCTGTTCAAGCAAAGGGGCCTTAATTTGAGGTAGCGTAGGTGGCTTGAGTTACTGAAGGATTATGACATCACCATTCTTTATCATCTCGGTAAGGCGAATGTGGTTGCAGACGCCTTAAGCAAGAAGGCGGAGAGTATGGGCAGCTTGGCATTCATTTCAGTGGAGGAGAGGCGACTAGCCCAGGACATTCAGTCCTTAGCTAACAAACTTGTGAGATTGGGAATTTCAAAGCCCAGTCGATTTCTTGCGTGTGTTGTTGCTCAGTCTTCATTATTGGGGCAGATCAAGGCTCGGCAATTCGATGATCCGCACTTGGCAATTCTCAGAGAGACGATACTACAGGGTGGTACCAAAGAGGTTTCTATTGGCGAGGATGGTGTCCTGTGACTTCAGGGTCGCCTATGTGTTCCTAATGTTGATGGCCTGAGGGAGAGGATTCTAGAGGAGGCACACATTTCACGGTATTCTATTCATCCAGGTGCCAGGAAGATGTATCGTGACATGAGGCAGCACTACTGGTGGCGGCGGAGGAAGAAAGACATAGTGAAGTATGTGGCTAGATGTCTAAATTGCCAGCAGGTTAAGTATGAGCACCAGAGGCCAGGAGGCCTACTCCAGCAGATGCCTATACCTGAGTGGAAATGGAAGCGCATCACTATGGACTTTGTAGTCAGGTTGTCGCGGACCTTGCGGAAGTTTGATGCGGTTTGGGTTATTGTAGACAGGTTGACCAAGTCAGCACACTTCGTTCCACTGGACACTACTTATACTTCAGAGAGGTTGGCTCAGATCTACATTCGGGAGATAGTCCGGTTGCACGGTGTGCCTGTATCCATCATATCAGATAGAGGTCCTCAGTTCACCTCGCATTTCTGGAGAGCCGTACAGAGTGAGTTGGGCACCCGTGTAGAGCTCAACACAGCATTCCATCATCAGACTGACGGGCAGTCAGAGCGGACAATTCAGATACTGTATGACATGCTCAGGGCATGTTTGATTGACTTTGGAGGGCAGTGGGATCAGTTCTTGCCCTTGGCCAAGTTTGCATACAACAACAGCTATCAGTCCGGCATTGAAATGGCCCCATTTGAGGCTCTATATGGTCAGCGATGCCATTCTCCCATCGAGTAGTTTGAGCCTGGCGAGGCTAAGCTATATGGCACTGACTTGGTAAAGGATGCCTTGGAAAAGGTAAAGTTGATTAAGGAGAGGCTTCGCACGGCATAGTCCAGACAGAAGAGTTACGCAGATCAGAAGGCGTGTGACGTATCACTCATGGTCGGCGAGAAGGTTCTCTTAAAAATCTCGCCGATGTAGGGTATTATGAGGTTCGGGAAGAAGGGCAAGTTGAGCCCAAGGTTTATAGGCCCATTCTAGGTGTTGGGGAGAGTTGGGGAGGTTGCTTATGAGCTTGCTCTACCTCCCATCTTATCAGGTGTTCATCTAGTTTTTGATGTATCTATGCTCCGGAGGTACCACGCCGACTTGTCTCATGTGTTAGGCTTCAGTACCATTCAGCTAGACCAGAGGTTGGGCTACGAGGAGGAGCCAATTGCTATTATTGGTAGGCAGGAGCGCCAGTTGAGGTCTAAGAGGGTTCCCCTCGTGAGGGTACAGTGGAGGGACCAACTAGTCGAGGAGGCGACTTGGGAGTCCGAGAAGGGCATGCGGAGCAGATATCCACATTTATTCAACACTCCAGTTATGATTCTAGGCCCGTTCGAGGACGAACGTTTGTTTAAGAGGTGGAGAATGTAACGACCCGATCGGTCATATTTTTTTCTAGAGCCCCGGGATCCTATATAAGACTTCATGTACTTGCTTTTATTAATTGATGACTTGCGGGGTTGGTTGGTTCGGGAATTGGAAGAGTTCGGGTTGGAATTGGAACACTTAGTTCCTTATGGTTGGCCTTAAAGGCCAAGTTTGACTTCGGTCAAAAATTTTAGAAAACGACCTCGGAATCGGGATTTGAAGGTTCCAATAGGTTTGTATGATGATTTCGGACTTTGGCGTATGTTCGGAATGGGTTTTGGATGACCCGGGGGCGTTTTGATGCCAAATAGTGGAATATGGTTCTTGAAGTTTAAAAATTGAGATTTGGAGCGTGTTTTAGTGTTATCGAGGTCCGAACAGAATTTCGAGACTGGAAATAGTTCCATAATGTCATTTATGACTTGATCACAAATTTTGGTGTCATTCCGAGTAGTATACGTATGTTTCGGCGTATTGGAAGTGAATCCAAGAACTTAAAGTTCTTAAGTTAAGTTTAGTTCATTTTGGGGTACGATTCTTAAATTTAATGTTGTTTTGGGCATTCCATAGGTTCAAGCGAGTCCGTTTTATGATTTAGAACTTGTTGGTATATTTGAACGGGGCCTCGGGGGCCCCGGATGTCATTCGGACGTCGCGCGAAGCGAGTCCCAGCTCAAAGAGAGTTGTTGGTACACTAGGTCTGGTGCGACCGCACCTGCGATTGGCCAGCCGCAGGTGCTAGATCGTAGGTGCGGTCGAAGCCTCGCAGATGCGGCTATCGAGGGGGGTGCCCAGGATCCACAGATCCGGTCCCTTCTTCGCAGAAGCGGAGCCGCAGGTGTGGGACCTGGTCCGCAGGAGCGAGACCGCAGGTGCGGTCCACTCGCGACAGGTGCGAAATCACTGGAGGCAGTGAGGTCGTTTTAAATCGGGACTTAGGCTCATTTGAGAGCATTTATCACACTTTGGGCGATTTAGGACTCCCAAAAACAGAGGTTTCGACTTAGCACCTTGAGGTAATGTATTTCCTACTTAATGTGAGTTTATTACTTAGTTTTTGGGTAGATTAACACACAAAGATTAGTGAAAATTATGGGTTTAGGGTAAAACTTAGGGTTTTGATAAAAATGAGATTTAACCACGAAATTTGTTATGGAATCTAGTAAAAATCATATATTATTGATACTTGGTTATGGGTAACAACTTTCTTTAAGAATTTCCGAAATCCGAGCATGTGGGCCCGGGAGTGAATATTAGGATCTTACAAATTGGCTTGGGTAATAACTTAAATGGTAGAATTGTGAACTTTCGAGCATAGATTGACTAGTTTATACAATTCTTGGTTAGTTTCGAGTCGTTGGGCGTCGAATTTGGAGGTTTGAGCGCATTCTTGAATCGGGAAGTAGGTTTTATACGAGGTAAGTCTCATTTCTAACCTTGTAAGAGGGAATTGTCCTCATAGGTGAAATAATTTAATATGTGCTACTATTTGTAGGGGCTACGTACGCACGAGGTGACGAGGGTCCGTGCGTAGCTACTATTGAACTTAAGTGCGGGTAGTCTAGGACTCGAAAGCATGTTATACTTGGATTATTTGTAACTTTATCGATACTTTAAACTGCTTAAGTCACACCAAATTTGTTGATGAATTTCTAAATAAGTGAAACTTCGTTTTCTTTTATGAACCGTGATAAGGGAATTGACTTTTCCTTGGATAAGTGTTTTCTGATAAAATATGGATTGACTGTTTGAATGTGTGTATCTATGCATGTATGATTCGCGAGTGGGGTAACTCTATTATTTATAAGTTTACCGCATCGCACGTATGATTCGCAAGTGGGGTAATAGATGCATCTATGGTTCGCGTCGTTCGACCCTCTGGCGGTGCATATTTATTTTTCTGTTGGATCGGGCCGTACGTCCTCGGCATACTATGTGCATGTTAATTGCTTGGTACTTTTGTTGTAATTGCTAAACCGTTAAAAAGGGCCTAAAATAATAAATGCGTAATCTGTTTGATAGGAGTTGACACATAAATGTACTTGTGGAAAGATTGTTACTCTTGTCCTTATTGATATTCATCTTTTATATTCATGCTTAGCCTTATACTTAAATGATTTGTTTTGGACCTAGTAGGTGTCAAGTTGACCACTCGTCACTACTTCTTCGAGATTAGACTGGATACTTACTGGGTACATAATATTTATGTATTCATGCTACGCTTCTCTAATTAATTGTACATGTTCTGAGGCAGGTGCATCTGGTTATCATTCCGGAGCACGTTCCTGACTTCACGAGATCGGAGATCCCACGGTGAGCTGCTTCTCTTGATGTCGTTCAGCAGCACGTCGGAGTCTTCCCCTTTTTTGTCATTCTGTCTACATCCTCTTAGACAGTAGGATAGGCGTTTTCTTTTGATTTCCTTCTACTAGATGCCTATATATTTGTGAAATCGGTTCCTGGCACACATTGACTGACTACCCTTTTTGAAATGTAACTATTTAAATTTAACTTCTTGATCATATCAAGTAAATTTGCTTCGATATTTATTATTTTCTCATGCTTGTGACAAAAATTTGAGTATTGTTAATAAAGTTTTATAAAATTAAATGGGACTCACTAGACTAATAAGGTTGACTGGCCGAACATCGAGGCGTTGGGCATCATCGCGACCTAAATTAGGATTTGGATCGTGACATAAATCATTTTTTACTGTTAACTAGATAAATAATGATGATGTTATAGGTTTATCTTATCGTTATTAATTGTATGGCATTAACCCGTTGTTTTATCTATGACTAGCTAGATCCAGATATTTGCTTATGATAGAATATATTTATGGTGAAAATATATCCCAATAGATATCTATGTTGCTGGAGCATGAAGAGGATAGACTAGACAAAGGTATGCTAAGAATGCATTCTCGAAATTCTCTTGCAAGTGAATGCCCTTCTATTACATGTTCTGACTTCTTTGAACCTTTCAGTTGTCTTGAGTATAATTTTTATTTTCCACCTTCTCCAGCGCTTACAACTTTACTTCAAAGTATAAGTTTTTCTGAAAATTAAGAAAATACCTTTTCACCCTGTTCGAATTATTTGCTTCATGAATATCAATAGATGTTCAAACTTTCTGTTAACCCTTATTTCTAAGATTTTTTGCTTGGTTTTTTATTACTAATTTTTTTTAACCCTTGAATCCCAATGATATAGGTCTAATTAATTTTTCGATTTACCTTGTCCAGGCCTACGGTGACAAAAATCAACTTCAAATTGTATCATCTTCTTCTAATTAAGCAAATAACACGAGGGTCAGACTCTAATTTCGTATGAAAACTAAAGTTCAGAACCATTACTAAAGTACATCAGCTTTATTAGGTACATTCATCTCATAAAGTTCAAAGGTTTTGTAGAGTAAATTTGTATGTGCAAGCTCTTTTACTCATTAGATGAAAGTAAAAAGAGGATTCAACTACGAAGAGATATAGGCATTAACCAACCAGGGAATCTTGGAAATTGAGAGGACATTATATTGGCTTAGTAGAATGATAAGTATTGGTTTAAAGATTCTAATTTCAGTAAAAGATCTATCAATTATTATCATGATTTATTGTCACGACTCACGTTGGCCGATGGGAAAATTTAGTGTATTTAGCTTTAAAATTCCAATTATTGAACAAAACGATAAATATCACATACAATTTTTTCCAACTTTGAATTATTATCTTTTTTTGTTGAAATATCGTAGCTTTCAAACCTTCCAATTTCTTCTTTGCTTGTGATAATAGTTTAACCAACTAAAGATGGTTGATTTCTCTAATGCTGTTCAAACTTGCAAGAAGAAAATATTTGGTTCATACATGTTATATACCTCTAAAATCTAATATTTTACTATATATACAATATAATTTTTTAACGAAGAGTAGTCACTTAGGACTGTGTAGCTTCACCGTTGCGAGTGACACCGCCTTATTGATACCAATAAAAGTGCAACAAATATATACACCCAAAAAAAAAGGATCAATAACATGTTTGTATCTTTTAATAAGTAAAGGTAATGTAGCTAAAAATTGCATGTAACTATTTTAATGGCGATCCTTTGGACGAATTCTAACTTCAAATATTACCCCCACCCCCACCCCCTACCCCGTCCCCGTTCAATTTTAGTTGTCCACAATGAACCTTGCACACCCCTTAAGAAATAATAAATAAAGTATATATTTTACCATAATAACCTTAATAATAATAGCATTTTAAAAAGTTTTGGGAAATGATTTGAGAAGGAGTAGTTAATGATAATGATAAAATAAATTTTTTTTGGTGATTTTATCTTGATTTGCTAAAATTGACAAGTAAAAGTGAAAAAAAAAAAAATTATAGTACACAAGTAAAAGTGAATGGAGGGAGTAGTTCACTAATTATGGTAATTTATTATATACATTTTTAAAATAATCCATTTTATTACTCTCGCAAATGTTATTATTTAAAAACATATGCGATTACAGCACTACTAGAAATCCGGAAAAAAGCGACCAAAGTTGATCGCTTATTGGCAAAAAGCGACCAAATAGCGACCAAAATGGGTCGGTCGATATTAAGTTGGTCCCTTTACCTTAGGGACCAAAGTTGGTCGCTAATTTGCGACCAACGTTGGTCTCTAAGGTAAAAGGACCAAATATTCCTGTAAAGAAAGTAGCGACCAACATTGGTCGCTATATTATTTTAATAAAATAAATTTGGCGACCAACGTTGGTCTCTAAGGTAAAAGGACCAAATATTCCTGTAAAGAAAGTAGCGACCAACATTGGTCGCTATATTATTTTAATAAAATAAATTTGGCGACCAACGTTGGTCTCCACAATTACATTTTTTTTTATTTATTATTAATCATAAAAGGCGACCAACTTTGGTCTGTAAAGAAAATATTGTATTTTAAAATTTGAAAAATAGAGACCAAAGTTGGTCGCTTTATTATTAATTTTTCTATTTTTTTTTTAAAATAAGCGACCAGAATTGGTCGCCAACTGCAAGAATTAATTTCATTTAATTATAAGCGACCAACTTTGGTCGCCATATTTTCAGAAATTGTTTTTTTATAAATTGAATAGCGACCAAAGTTGGTCGCTTTTTGAGAAATCTGGGTTAAATGGCGACCAAGGTTGGTCACTATTGCCCAGAAAATTATTTTTTTAAGTAAAAAGCGACCAACTAGAGACCAAAGTTGGTCGCTTTTCTTGGTATATTTTTGGCAGAAACTGCCTGTTTTGGCAGCTACACCACCTGTCAGCTTACCAAAAATCCTAAACAGGCATTTTATGCCAACAACAACAACAATTAAAAGCAACAAAGTATAAAGTTTAATAGAACTAGCACATTAAGCTAACAAAACTAAGTTAACGCTTATTACAAACCGATTTGAAAACTAGTTCTATTGTCTAGTTCAAAGTATATAAAGTACTCAAGGAGTGTTCTTTCAGCATCCTCGTCCAAAAGTTGGATTGCCTCGCCCAATTCATTAGGTGGCTTACTGCGTATGATTTCCCCACATCAGCTGTGAAGCGAACCTATAAGAAAAATTATATTGAATTAGTATTTCAAAATTTATATAAAAGTAAATCAAAATACTTAATGAAAAGTAAAAAACTTACATGTGTAGTCGATGCTCGACCCTCGACCCACCTTTCTGAATCAGTCTCTTTGTTCTTCTTTACAATACGAGTTTCATTGAATAGCTCATCTTCCTTCATTGGCATCATAAATTTGTCTGGTGGCTTTGGTGATTATCCTCGTGGTAATATTACTCGGGATGAACTTGGATACAGAGAATAACTTGGATACAGTACCTGACAGGGTGTGTCTTTGATCAATTGTTGTACTCATTAGCGACAATGATGATGAGAAGGCAACGGCATGTGTTTCAAATAGTGATGGTGTAGGTAGGATTTAACATTTCCTAAGTAGATAAAAGAGGAATTCTCTACTTCATTTTGCAAGAGGAAAAGAAGTTTGATTGATAGTGACAAGGTTAATGGTGATGGAATATTTTCCATTGGTCGTGGCAGTTCCCATAAAACAGGGATCATAAGACTCTATGATGACAAAGACGAAAGGAAATTTTATTCTCAACTTTCTTCCAAGTCTGATCCGTACAAAAGTATGGAAATACTAATAAAAAGAATTAAAGATAAAACGTTTTTCTTGGTAGAGAAGGATGCTGAACTCTGCATGACATGAAGCATCCTACTCTTCCAAGAAAAATGTTTTACCTTTAATTCTTTTTATTAGTATTTTCATACTTTTGCCACTCAAATCATTGTCTGAATCCAAACAGATATCACCAATTCCATTTAGCTTTTACAGATCAGATTTGGAAGAAAGTTGAGAATAAAACTTCCTTTCGTCTTTGTCATCATAGAGTCTTATGATCCCCGTTTTATGGAACTGCCATGACCAACGGAACACATTTCATCACCATCAACCTTGTAATTCTCAATTAAACTTCTTGTCCTCTTGGAAATGAAGTAGAGAATTTCTCTATAACCTCTTCTTTTATCTACTTAGGAAATGTTAAATTCCTACCTACACCATTACTAATTGAAACACATGCCATTGCCTTCTCATCATCATTGTCGCTAATGAGAAGAACAATTAAAGGCACACTCTGTCAGGTACCGTGTCTTAGTTATTCTTTGTGGAAGTTCCATTGCATGTATAATAAAGTCATCAACCCCTTCTACAAAATCCTCCCGCAATCTAAAATTCCAATACATAAACCAAAAGTTCAATTCATGTCCTAAAGGTTCAACTCATATCCACAAAAGTTCAACTCATATCCTAACATTTCAATTTATAAACTAAAATTCCAATACATAAACCAAAAGTTCAATTCATGTCCTAAAGGTTCAACTCATATCCACAAAAGTTCAACTCATATCCTAAAATTTCAATTTATAAACTAAAATTCCAATACATAAACCAAAATTTCAATTCATATCCTAAAGGTTCAAGTCATATCCTAAAATTTCAATTTATAATCTAAAATTCCATACCCTAAAAGTTCGATTCACAAGAACAAATCATAAACCCTAGATTTGAATTAGTAGGGTTTAGGGTTTCTTCTCATCAAACTATTTCTTCCCCAAATTAGTAGGTAAAACTAAATATTTTAGCTACTAACAATTATCAAAGATTTAATTTAGCTAAGAACAATTAATTTTTACAAATCAAACTAGAAGGAATAAACCAAAAT
>ML373939.1:0-86476 GCA_005239525.1 Nicotiana knightiana | reverse complement strand
CGTTCCTTTTGGGAAAGGGGTTTGCATATTTTGAAGAGTCTCCACCTAACGATTTTAACGGTGAGTTAGGGCACCTAAGGGGTTCAATTACAACTAGATTACTAACCTGAGATTGGGTAAGGGCTTGAAATTATCCTAAAGGGAAGGTGTTAGGCACCCCTCGGGATCCACAAGTGTGGTTCCCGGCCAAATGGTTTCGTGAATTTGTACGGCTTAGAAAACAAACAAAATAAAGACTCAAATAAGAGGGAATTTAAGTCTTAAGCATGCAGATGTTTGAAAATAGCAAATAATGTTAGATTTTGAAAGGATTACGATCTAAGCATATAAAGGGTATCCTAGGTTTATAATAATATGGATCACATTAATACAATACCCGGTAATCACTCATCGAAGAGGGGCTACACGTGGTATTAGCGCACCGGTCATCATATCCATATCTACCCTTCCCACCTCGTAAGGTTATTAAAAACGAATATTGGTCTCGACCGCTGTTGCATGTTGTTACCCGTCCTTCCTATCAGCCCCGAAGGAAATTAGGACTCCTATCCTAAAGGGAGGTGCTAGGAAGACCCTCAGGTTTTAAAGGTAAAAATTCTAGGGCGACAGATAACAAAACAAGTAGGACTGCAGATAAAGGGAAAGCATGGAAAGCAGATAAAGTCTCAAGTATTCCTCCACACGCAATACATATAAACAGCATGTATCATACACAACGAAGGTCCATATTAATTCGAAATCCTAAATCATGGTATCTAGGTGATAACACAAAGATAGATTTATTGCATAACTCAGAGAGGAAGTCTTAATCAGGCTTGCCTACTAGTTTTAAGCATGCTGACAGTTAAACATGATCACAAAGACAGTTCTGATTTTTTTTAAAAGTTGATTACCTAAGGCTTTCCTAGGTGTAGAATAACATGCAACAATTATTCAGATTTGTTAATGACTCTAGGTTGTTTATAGCTAATAACATGCAATTTTAGGTGTTGAAGATGTGCAAGGACTAATTACCAGTTATTTAGAACAGGAGACTGTTTTAGATATCTGTATTTAGACTAAGTGCAGTTAAATGAGTACGATCTTATAGCATGATTTCTAATGCAGCATGATGCATAATAACTTAAACAGGATTTCTAAATGCACATAGAATCACAACATTATGCACAGTTTCAGGAATAACATAGGTGATATATTTTTTAATGTTGTTTACCTAGAAACGGGATCTCAAAGTGCGTAGGCATGGTGAGACATGATCGCAGTTAACATTATTTATCCTAGGACAGGACTTATAATGAAGTTTTATAACACGTTTATATGAGCAGAATCACATAATAGCAATTTACTTAATTATTTGTCCTATAAAAAGGCAGGATCTCTAAGTGAGGGCAATGAATGATGACATGCTGAAAGAAAAGCAGCATATATGAGCCTAAGTATCATGATATCTAATGCATTGCATGTTGTACCTAAACATGGCTGGTATTGCGCATAGAGAAAATAAACCTAAAAAGATGGTGTCTAGCCTTAATTATACTACAACATGCATATCACCCACCCATTTTCACTATCCGACCCTAGAGTTGTTTACAATTAATTATTACAGACCATTGAATAGGAATTACATAACTAAAAATAAGAAAATGAGAAGTTAACTATAGGGAGTCTTCATAATAGGCTCAAGTCTCCAGGTCCTCAATGTGAAGTATTATTTCACGACCTTTATCATAATCCGGGTGTGTCAGAGTTCCCTAAGGACCTCATGAGCTCCCGGGCAGTGCTCACACCCAGATTTCATAGCCAAGATAGAGTAAGTGCAGTGTGGAATGGCCAGCCTCTGTGTGTCAAAGTTCAGAGGGAGCTCAAGGGTCCCAAGGCAATGCTCACACAGAGGGGGCAGAACCTAAGGAGGTCTAAGAGTATAGTGAGAGTGCTCGACATAGTTTTGAGGAGTTTAAGTAGGAAAACAGTTTGAAACAGTTTGAAAAAGAGGAGAGACTTAGTGAAAATAGTTTTTTTTATAACAAAAGGTTTAACTGATGAAAACAGCTAGAGAGAACACCATTCTCAAAACAAGCTCAGCATCACATAACAGGACCAAGAATAGTCCAACAATCACAAGCAGGGGTATGGGACTTGAGGGACAAATACAGAGCAAGTAAGGGCAAACATGTAGCAGGGAGAAACATATATGAGCACACAATCAGAAACTCTTAAGGGTTCAGGGGATTAGGGGTACAACAAAGTATCGGATTAGATTAATGTATCAATACCAAACAACTAAGACCATGATCAAACTAATGTACCAGTCATAGGCATGGGGATTCACACAAGAAGTAGGTGCTAAGTATACAGAAACGTGATGGTCATTGACAAGTAAAGCATAACTTAACAGGTAGAGGGGATTCAGGATCTTAGTTATATGTTGAACAATAGAATATTAAATAGAAGCAGATTAGAAACACAATAAATTGCAACAGTAATAGAAACATGTTGGTTTGAGGACTGAAATCTGAATTAGAACATACCAGTGAAGTTAGCCTTGGCTTGCAGCCAGCTAACTTAGAATAATAGCAAGTAGCACAGAAGAGAGAATAGAGAGCAAGCTTTAGTTGTGAGAGAGAGTTGAACAGATTAGTTGTTCGTGTGTGTGCTAATGAACGAATAGAGTATATATAGTTTTGAAAAGCAGGCAGAGGAATAAGGTAAAAATAATAGTTCAGCAGTAATTATAGAAATAATCATCAATTAGAATCAATTTAGTATACAGACTTCCTTTAGTTAAGGAATCATACCCAAACGGTAACAAGTAGTGGCAACAAAAGGAAAGGAATCAAGTAAAGTGTATATAATTATAGAAATAAACACAATTAGGATCCAATCAATACAAGTACTCCCCACAATTAAGGTGTCACAGTTCAAACGGATACCACAGTAGTAAAGAAGGAAAGAGAACTAATTTGAAAGACTGATTTTAAACGTACAAAGAGTAGTAAAGAATAGGGCATGTGATTAGGGCTAGGTACATAATATATCAATTAAGAAAAGTATATAATTAATTGACCGCATACTTATACATAACAGAAGGTAGAAAATAATTCTGAAAATCAGTAAGAAATCCCTCGAAATCACAGGGAATCAGTTATCAAATAAGGCAAATGTCACACAAATATGCAAAATTAGTAAAGAATTCTAAGGAAAAATACACAGAATCACAGTTTTAAGGAAATTATCACAGTTCTAAGGAAATAGAGAAGATAACACTTATTTATTATGACACTATGAGAATAAGCAGGTAATAAACTAGAATCAGGACCATAAGAAAGAACAATATCAAATATGAGTTAGGGTTTCGTACAGAGCATGATATAGTCTGGAATAATCTAACACAAAAACCCTAACAAGCAAACATAAGTAAGAATCACAGAATCGCAAGATGTTTACGAGAAACATACAGATCAACTAAACACAACAACCAAGACGAACTCAAAACCCTAAAATTGGGAGTTTTTAACAGAATAACTCAAGTAAAGAGAGAATGCTTAATCAAACATTTAAAATATACTGAGAATCATAGGTTAGTACCAAAAATCAGAAGAGAAAGCGCTTTGAAAGGGGTTAAGAAACCCTAGTTGAAGATAAATCGTTATTTTAGAGAAATCGGAAAACCTTTAAGGAAAATAATAATGAGCCTATAATATACACAAATCTAAACAGATCTAAAAGAAAATCGAAAAATTTTAGGAGTTAGGGTTTCAAAGAATCCAAAGAAAACAAGAAAACCTTAAAATGTCACCGGCTTTCGCCGGAAAAGTCATAGATCTTACTCAAACGGCCGGAGGTGATCGGAAAATGGCATGAGGGACCACGGGTAGGATNAAAGAGCCCATAATATACACAGATCTAAGATAGATCTAAAAGAAAATTGGAAAATTTTAAGAGCTAGGGTTTCAAATAACCCAAAGAAAACAAGAAAACCTTAAAATGTCACAGGCTTCAGCCGGAAAAGTCATAGATCTTACTCAAATGGCCGGAGGTAGCCGAAAAATGGCATGAGGGACCACGGGTAGGAGTTGAACCGCCTTTGGGTCATTTGAGGACCTCAGGGTAGTTTCAAACCGTCAAGGGGTGAAACAGGGGCCAGGAGATGATGAGAGGCCATGGTTTCCGGCGAGGGAAGTGGCCAGAGAAGGTGTACCGAGCTCATCGGAAGGGGGGAAGGTGGAAGGTTCTAGAGAGAAATAGAGATAGAGAGAGGGAGGTAAAGAGACTGGTTAAGAGAGAATTAGAAGGGGGAAATGAGAGGGGGGTAGTCATCTAGGTCTAATTAAGGAAGGGAGAGATCTGGACCATTGATCAAAGTTGATCAACGGTCAAGATTGACTCTGAGTTGGGCCGGGTAGATAGGATATTGGGCTTGGGTATTGGGCTAGATTAATTGGGTTAGGACCAGGTTTGATTTAGGCTAGGATTTAAATAAAGATGGCTATTTGTTAAATACCCTTTAAAATTAGATAAAGTAATTTAATAAAAAATAGATAGTAATTATATAAAAAATGAAATTAAGACTAAATAAGTTAAATTAAGGTAATTAACTAGTATTTAAAATATAAAAAAGGCTAATTATCAGATTAAATAGTATAGAGTATACACTTAGGCTATAATTGCAAAAAATACTGCAATTATAGTTAAATAACGCCAAATTAGCTAATTTGTGAAATAATTAAATACTAATAAGATAAAAAATGATATATTGAGTTGGGAAATATTTTAAATTTATTATAATATACTTTATGAATAATTATAAAATACTAAAGAAATAGGAAAACAAATTGATAAAAATATCGAAAATTAGGGAAAAATACCATTCATTATGAAATGTGATTTTGAAGGTATATATGCAAATTTAAAAATAGTTTGAGGAAAGATTGGGTATTAACAATCTCCAGTTCAAATCATCTTTTCCTTCTATTTGTAATATTAAATGTTTTTGAATTTTTAACTATTGCTATTATGTTACCTAATATATAGTATTTCACGTTTACATGTGGCTTTCATTAACTTTCCTCTTCATTTAATATCATTATCCATTTATATCATTTAATATAATTTAGATCAATGTGTTATTTTTTTAATCTTAATATAAATATTTATATTATTTTAATTAACACTCAAAATTATTAAATTGTTCACATTTATTAATAATATTTTTATGTATTATATAGTAAAATTTCCAATATTTTGATTTAGTTATTTATTATTAATTAATTTAGTAATAAAATATATGTGGCTTTTTTGGGTTATACCATATTACTGAATTATTAAATAATAGTACTTAATTAGTTATTATGTTACATGTGACTAATATTAAGGTTGCTACTTGGCTTAAGGAGAGGGCTTTTCCCCCTCCTTTTAATAATATATAGGTTATTATTTTTATTTATTTAGTAAAATTTTTAATTTTGTAGCCCTATCCATAGCTTGAGCCGTTTTACTATAATTTTAATCTAATATCAAGTTCAAATCATCTTTTCCTTCCATTTCTAATATTAAATGGTTTTGAATTTTTAATTATTTCTATTATGTTACCTAACATATAGTAGTTAATATCATTATCATTTTATATCACTAATATAATTTAGATCAATGTGTGATTTTTTTAATCTTGATATAAATATTTATATTATTTAAATTAATACTCTCAATTATTAATTCCTTGCATTTATTAATAATATTTTTAAGTATTATTTAGTAAAATTTCTAATATTTTGATTTAGTTATTTCTTATTAATTAATTTAGAAATAAGTTAATATGGCTTTTTTGCTTATTCAATATGGCTAAATTAGTTATTAGTTGATAGTAGTTGACTAGTTATTATGTTACATGTGGCTAATATTAAGGTTGTCACTTGGCTTAAGGAGAGAGATTTTTCCTTTCCTTTTAATAATATATATATTTAAATTTTAATCTAATCTCAAGTTCAAATCATCTTTTCCTTCTATTTCTAATGTTAAATGGTTTTGAATTTTTTACTAGTTCTATTATGTTACCTAATATATAGTATTTAATATCATTAATATAATTTAGATCAATGTGTGATTTTTTTAATCTTGATATAAATATTTATATTATTTTAAATTAATACTCGAAATTATTAAATTGCTTACATTTATTAATAATATTTTAAAGTATTATTTAGTAAAATTTCTAATATTTTGATTTAGTTATTTGTTATTAATTAATTTAGAAACAAGTTTTATATGGCTTTTTTTGCTTATGCCATATGGCTAAATTAGTTATTAGTTGATAGTAGTAAATCAGTTATTGTGTTACATGTGGCTAATATTTAGGTTGTCTCTTGACTTAAGGAGAAAATTTTTTCCTCTCCTTTTAATAATATATAGATATAGACTATTATTTTATTTATCAAGTAAAATTTTAATTTTGTAGCCCTAATCCATAGTTTGAGCGTTTTACCACAACTTTAATCTAATCTCAAGTTCAAATCATCTTTTCCTTTTATTTCTAATATTAAATATTTTTGAATTTTTAATTATTGCTATTATGTTATCTAATGTATAGTATTTCATGTTTTCATGTGGCCTTTATTTACTTGTCCCCTTTATTTATATCATTATCCATTTATATTCTACTATCTTATAAGTAAGAGTTAGCGGGCTCCTCTCCGTTGACATGCCTGCTTACTGCGAGGGTATTCTTGGAAATACATTATTTATGTGCTTTAAAGGTGTTATACATGATAGCTTCACGTGAGAATTATTGCCTTCTTGGACAAAAAAACTAGGATAACTTTTGCTGACTGTGTAGGGCCCACTAGAGTTTCACTTCCACGCGCTCGGTTTGCAGCATCTTGAAACTTCCGTTTTCTGGCCATAGGCCCCACATATTTTCAGTTGCTCTGCATTTGTTTTAATGGGTTAGTAATTGTACCTTTTTATTTTTCATCTATATTACTACTATTTATTTTGTATCTCCATCAGTAGGTTTCTCAAATTAAAATGTGCTTTGTTTTCTTTTTCATCTTGCCAGCGACGTCTTATGTGGCTTTAAAGTTTCTTCCTTTTTTTTTCTGTGCTTATAGATCAATGTGTGATTTTTTAGTCTTCATATCAATATTTATATTATTTTAAATTAATACTCGAAACTATTAAATTTTTATATTTATTAATAGTATTTTCAAGTATTATATAGTAAAATTTTCAATATTTTGATTTAGTTATTTATTATTAACTAATTTAGAAATAAGGTATATGTTGCTTTTTTTTGGTTATGCCATATGGCTTAATTAGCTATTAGTTAATAGTTAAGTAGTTATTTACGTTACATGTGGCTAATATTAAGGTTGCCACTTGGCTTAAAGGGAGGGTTTTTATCTCTCCTTTTAATAATATATAGATATAGATATAAATATAAATATTTGTATTATTTTAAATTAATACTCAAAATTATTAAATTATTTGTATTTATCAATAATATTTTTAAGTATTATGTAGTTAATTTCTACTATTTTGATTTAGTTATTTATTATTAATTATATTGAAATAAATTATATGTGGCTTTTTTTTGTTATGCCAGAGGGCTGAATTAGTTATTATATTACATGTGGCTAGTATTAAGGTTGCCACTAGGCTTAAGGAGATGAGTTTTCCTCTCCTTTTAATAATATATAGATATAGATAGTAATACTTGTATTTTTTTTTTTATGAATAAACGAAAAAACGTGAAAACAAATAAAACTCTCTTAGTTACTATATTTCATACTCATAAACAGTTCTATATATCAAATGCATTGTGTAGAAGAGCAATTTACTTTTTTTTCTTTTTTTAAGCATTCATGTTGCTTTATTTGTTTCGTCTTCCTTTTTGTTAAAGTAATTCCTGTTGCTTTTTATATCTATGAATGTTAAGATGGATTTGTCTTCTCTTTTTCTATTTCATATGACATCTGCATCTTTATAGGAAATTGATATTGCTTTTAATTTTCTTAATAAATCCCTATTTTTCCTTTTTTCCTATTTGTCTGGACAAAGGAAGTTATTTAGCCGAAGATGAAAAAATTAAAGATCCGTAACAAAATTGAATTGAAGATTTCCGTATAAGAGTCAAAACTAAATTAAAAAAAACAACTAAGATTTCCATTAAATGTGATTTCATATAAGTTCTATTTTCTTATTTGAAAATCTCCCCCTAAACTCACTTTAAAAATGCCAAGTAATTTTTTAATAGCTTGCCACTTGGTTTAACCACAACACCAATTATATATGGTACATGTATATTTTTTTAATATATATATAGATTTTTCGTTGTAAGTGTACTTTATTAAATTGTCGTAGCAACTAATTACCAACTTTATTTTTACTAATTTCCCTTAAAGTAAAAGATTGGTTGTCTAAAATTATTTTTAGCTCCTAACCAAATCTCCCCCTACAAAGTTCTTATCTCTTTATCAAAGAACTAGACCAATATATTAACTTTGAGGGTCTTTGTCTTTCTTTATCTTCTCTTCATAAGAGTTTTCGAATCAAAAAGATTAACTTCATGCCATGCTTTCCTAAAGGTAACCAATGAACAATGAAGTGAGGGTTTCACATAACACACCCTTCAAGATATTTATCTTTTCAGTTGATAATTTTAGTAGTGAAAAATAACTAGAGGAGATGGGTAAAATGGGTTAGGAGTGCTGAGGTAACGGGTTATGTGACATCCATCTCATCAAATGTCAGTGTCACGTAGGATTGAATGTTCATCTTGGATAAACTTAACGGAATTGGGATATATTTAAACCAATAATATTATATTAGGGTTAATATATGAACCCAAAGTATAAGGAGATAAATTTTAAACTTTTTCTCATAGTATAAGGACATATATGACCCTTTTCCGTTTTAAAAATCACATTTACTACCTCATGGTTGATCATTTTGTTATAGGATCAGTCTTGGCATATGCTTTTCGACGTTGATAGCTGGCATCGGAGTTTAGTGTGACTTATATGCTTACTAATAGCGTGTTTGGCCAAGCTTAAACAATGAACTTATTTTGAGAAGTATTTTTTCTTTAAAAGTGCTTTTGTTAGAAGTAATTTTAGTGAGAAATAATTTGTGTTTGAGTAATTAATTTGAAAAGCACATTTAAATAGCAAGTAGTGTTTGGCCAAGTTTTTAAAAAGTGTTTATTAGTGTATTATTCTCAAAAGTATTTTTCAAGCAAATGCTTTCAGGGAGAAACTACAATTTTTTGCTTCTCCAAAACTACTTATGTTTCTACTCAAAGTAATATTTTTTTTTTCTTATAAAAACTTGGCCAAATACTTTAATTTTAGAAAAAATATTTTTTTTAAAATAAAAATAATACTTTTAAATTTGAAGAAATTTGGCCAAATAAACTATAAGTAATACGGATGCAACTAGAGCGCCTCCAACTTGACCTTGAAGTAGCTATCAATGGAATCTATCTTGGAAGAAAATGCAAAACTATCCCACATGGGTTGAAAGGAGGCAAGGGTAGGGGAGAAGAATTGATTCTAAAGTGGCTGTTATCTATTTTCCATTAAATCATTTTTATATGCAATTTAAAGTTCCTTCTTTACATGATTAATACTATCAAATAATCAAATTTTTATCGACAATTTCTATTTTCTCTATTTTGGAAAGAATAAAGAGGTTTACAATATGAATATTAAATTCTTCTAATTTTGACCTTTTAATTTTACAATTATATATTTTTTTCAACTAACATAAAACATTGATATTATTTGGAAATTATATTAAACCTATGATGTCACGACTAAAAGCCCATGACACGTATTATCCGTGTTGGGCTTCGGCCCGTAAAGATTTCTCTTTTGGGCTACGTCACTTCGAGCCCTAAAAACGTGCGTACCACGTGAACTTGTATCATGTTTTATAAAAGAAAAATATCAGCTATGTCCATTTATAAGTAGCTTATTACAAAAATTGGACAATTCATAAAATATTATTAATATTAGCCATTTAGCTATTTGTAACCAAGAAAATGTCAATTTTTTACTTTATTTTGAACGAGTGTTACTAGAATAGATTGAGTACATCTTAAGGAGCTTGAATCTCAGTTTTGGGGTGATTTGATGGAGTTTTGAGGTGGTTTGAACTAAAAATTCGAAGTAGAGGATAAACATGGAAAAAATGATAGGTGTGTCACACTGTGTGTCACATATGTAAGTATCATATTTATATCAAATGTATATCCGTGTATACCTGTGTGTGAGATACATGCTTGATACATGTGTCACATAAGATTTTTTTGAACTCGATTTTAACTACTTTGATACCAAATCAGTCCAAATCACCTCCAATCTTCCTCAAATTTTGTATATTGACTAATCTATATTTTTTCAATGAATCTAAATCATACCCATTGGAAAAAAATTCTCTTTTTGTTTAGATATTTGGAATCTCTTATATACATAATTTTGTATTTCATCACTTTATTTGCTACCTCATCCATGAAATTTTCTTTCTGTCTTGCATCTAATGTTGCTAATTACGTTTGAAAATATGGAAGGAGATTTTTGTGTGTGATTCTTGGAGAGAAAGAGCCTTATTTCTTCGGGTTTTCAATTTTTATATATACTTGATTAGTTCTGATAAATCTATGATTAATGACTAGAGGTTGGTAAGTTAGGAATTTTTTCGAGACATTTCTGTAAAATTCCCTTTTATAAAGCTCTTCCCTTTTTTCTCTCGTTTTGATGTGGGTTTCGTATCCCTTCTTTAAAAGTTTGTCACTTATCAGTCTAAAAGTCTGTCAGTCATGTTTGAATCGCCCTCGTCCATCCCCTCTGTTATAGGCATCACATAGGAAGTACAATTTTTATAATTAAAAAATTTACTGTAATAAAAATGAAAGATTTATTTGTAATATTGTGTTTGCGAACGGCAAAAGAAAGGTGAGGACTGGACTCCAAGGAGCAGCAGTAAAATTCCACCGTCTCAATTCCAACCTCACGTCCTCCAGTGAAATTGGAATCCTCGTCATTGGTTAACGTGGTACAATCTTATTGGCCAAGGCCCACTCAGCAGTCAGCACACGCATCGTCAACAGATTATTCAATTCAATTCACATTCAGAGCTCAAACGCTAATCCTCTCTTTCCCTCTCCCATTTCGTAGGGTTTCCCTCCATCTCTTCCCTTTCCTCGCCGGCATATTCTTCTCGGAAACCCTATTCTCCGCCGTTGACTCCACTCTTTTCATTAATTTCATTTATTTTGGCTCCCATTTTTAACCCCAAAGCTTTCTTCCATTACTTAACTGTTGAAAACTATCCATTACGCGATTATACGATTTTTGGTTGTTCAAGTTTGAAATCTTAAATTCAAAGTTAATTTTGGATAATTTTGATTTCTGTGGAGTTCAGATGCCGACGAGTCAAGGAGGAGGATCATCGTCGAGGAGAAGCATGTCGTTGACGAGCTCTTCGTCTCTCGTTAAGAAGAAAGCAGCCGCCGATAATGGAGGAGCGCAACCTGATTCCGCTCACCGGAAGTCCATTTCGTCATCTCGTAACATGTACGCTTCATTCTTTTATTTGAACTGATGCTTAATTTGTATATGTAAAATTTTTGTGGCCATCGACATCAGTACTGTTTGATTTTATCTTGCCACTGATGCGAAATGATTACGACGTGAAATTTAAGCTTTATTCGATGCTTTCACTGCTTATTTGTTCCCCAACTTGAATACTGGAGATGGATATGGGCTCGGGTTGGGGGATATTGAATATTTATTTGCTGCTTATTTATAGCAAGACGAGGGAAAAGAAAAGAGTTTATACTTTATAGTTAGAATATTGGCAATGTGGAAAAGAGGTTTTGTAATTGGGATGTCAGCTTAATGATTGTCATTCTCACTGTGCTGCCGAAGTCTAATTTAAACTTAAAAAAACTGCATCATGGAAGTGCTTAATCGCGTGTGCTACAATTGCCTGTCATTGTTGTCAAAGGCTCAATTGAGGCACGCTTAAGCTCTGAAGCTCAGACAAGCTCAGGGTAGGCGATTCGCCTCACTTAGGCTGTGCTTCAGTGTGTGCAAGGCAGTAAGGTGTGCACTCCTAATTGCCCATAGTTTCTATCTTCAATAGAGCGGTACTAAACAATAAATATGCTTGGCAAAAAGATATATCACTTGTTAAGGAAATCACCATGAATAAAGTTGTTATTTTTCTCTCGCATTACATATGTATATTTGTTTTTTTCCTTCGTTGTGCCTTTTTAAAAATAAAGCCCACACTTTAATTGCGCTTTGCGCTTAAAGCCCCCGATAGACCTGGGGAGCTTTTAAATGCTTTTCGCCTTTGACAACACTGATGTCTGTAGATGATCTGCAACTAACAAATGCTACTTCGGAGGTCATTTTACTTGGTTATTTTTCTTTATTCACCTATGTACAACTCTTTTACTAGCATGTAATGGTTGTTGGCTTTACACCAGTGTCCAATACTCAAATGCTCCCACCATACCTTTTGAGTGGTTCAGTAGGCTATAGTGTGCAGGCTTCCTTGAGGTTCTGTTATTCAGTTTTTTGGTTTGAATTCGCTCTGCCCTTTTAGGTTGGTTGATTTTTTATTTATTTTTGGTTTCTGATGCAGCTTTTGGAGGTTGCTTAGCAATTTAAAGTCCTTGATTCTTTATTATATTCTTGGCACATGTTGTGAAATTGGATTAAGTCACAGATTGTAGCTAAGAGATTACTTTGCTACTACGGATAAGTCATATTTTAAAAACTTGTTTAGATCATAGTTGGGATCATTAATGGTCACTCTGAGTTGAAATCATCATTTTTCTGTGATTATTTTGAATTTTGATAGTTTGTTCTCACACATTTGGAACAGGGGACTGACTGGAGAGCGTACAGTGAAGAGATTGCGGCTGTCAAAAGCCCTAACAGTACCTGATACTACAAGTATTTATGAAGCTTGCCGCAAGATGGCTGCTCGCAGAGTTGATGCTTTATTGTTGACTGATTCAAATGCATTACTATGTGGTATCCTGACGGATAAGGTTTGACTTGAATCATGCAAAAATGCTGTAAAAAACATTTAGTAAATAGAAGTCTGTAAGCTGCCTATTTCACTGATGCTTTTCCTATACCTACTAAGGATGATATCTTTAACTAACTCGTCATGCATCCTTTTCTTTTACTTCCTTTGGGCATATTGAAGGATATAGCAACAAGGGTTATTGCTCGAGAAGTTAATATACAGGAAACACCTGTTTCAAAGATTATGACGAAAAATCCCGTTTTTGTGCTTTCTGACACACTTGCTGTGGAGGCTTTGCAGAAAATGGTGCTAGGTTGGTTTATCTGAAATAACTCAAGTTGTTAACTTTTGAAAGTCTATCCAACATCTTATTTTTGTCCTGACGACAGGAAAATTTAGACATTTGCCAGTTGTAGAAAACGGAGAGGTCGTTGCTTTGCTTGATATAGCGAAATGCCTTTATGATGCAATTGCTCGCCTCGAAAGGGCAGCTGAGAAAGGAAAGGCCATTGCAGCTGCTGTTGAGGGAGTTGAGAAACACTGGGGGACATCTGGTTCTGGTTGGTTTAGAATTTTGTGTTGCTACTAATCTTCACTAGTATAGTGTAGGAATGTCTATGTACTGACTGTTTGGCCAGTTCCTGTTATTGGATGGTGTTATTTGATTGGGCTTGCAAGTACATTTATTGACCTTTTCATATTTTCTTGTTTATAGCAGGTTCTAATACATTTATAGAAACACTTCGGGAGCAAATGTTCAGGCCTTCACTGTCTACCATCATTTCTGAAAATTCAAAGTAGGTAATATCTTAACTTTTTTGAATAATTTAATCTTCTAAGTAATCTGCAGGTTAGTCACTATTTGTTGTGGATCTGTGGTGTTTCTAGGATTGTTACAGTTGAACCAAGTGATACTGTGTTAGCCACAGCAAAAAAGATGCTCGAATGTCGAACAAGCTCTGCAATTGTAACAGTTGACAACAAACCACGAGGGATTTTAACGTGAGCAGTTTTCCCTTGCATCCAATTGTTTACATTCATAGATTCTGTGCTATGGTGTAATAGCATATTAATCATCTCATGACAAGATATGCCTCATGGACTGTGCAGTTCAAAGGACTTATTGATGCGAGTCATAGCACAAGATCTTTCCCCCGAGTCCACTCTCGTAGAGAAGGTAATCTCTCCTCTTGATAACTGAGGGGATATCTTTGTTTGGGATAGCTCTCTGTTCATTATCTAAGTAAAATGTTTAAATAATAGTTCTTTAAATAATTAGAAATTATATTTTCTTTCGTTATCTTTTTCCTTCCTTTCTTGAGGTTTGGTAGGTAAGTTATCTGATCTCTGATAACTTTCATCTTATTTTGCCTCCAACATCCAGGTAATGACGCCCAATCCTGAATGTGCTTCAATAGATATGCCAATTGTTGATGCTTTACATACAATGCATGATGGGAAATTTTTACACCTTCCTGTAGTTGATAAAGGTATCATTCACCTCTAGTTACACTTTGATAGCCTGTTTGGTCAAGCTTCTAAAATCAGCTTATTTTGAGAAGTGCTTTTCAAAAAAGTACTTTTAAAAAAAGTACTTTTGGTGAGAAGCAATTTGTGTTTGACTTATTAATTTGAAAAACACTTTTGAGCAGTCATTAGTGTTTGGCCAAGCTTTTGAAAACTGCTTCTAAGTGTATTTATCTCAAAAGTGCTTCTCAGAAAGTGCTTTTGGAAAGAAGCTACCTTTTTCTGCTTCTCCTCAGAAATACTTTTTTTCCTTCCAAAAGCTTGGCCAAACAGGCTATGAGACTGGTTATCTTCTTTTCTAGATTTGCTTAAATTTGTAATTCGTTTTTGTGGCAGAGGGAATTGTTGTTGCTGTTCTTGATGTGCTTCATATCACTCATGCAGCTGTAGCCACGGTAAGGCAGCACACACAAACATGTTAATTTCTCCCTTCTCAACTCATCATAAGCAAGCTGATATCTTTGAGCTTTCATTTTGATGGTCAATTCACCTTCTGAATTCTGCTTTGTAAGTAATTACCTCATTCAAATAAAAACCTTCCAAGGGTTCTAACTTCATTGATGAGCTTTACATTCGTCCGTGTATATTCAGAAACATATAAATTCTTGTCTGGATCTATCAAGTTGAAATCTTGGTTACGACTTTGCTAAGACTGACTTCTTTAGGAAAGTAAAATATGTTGTCAATTTACCAATATTAAAAAAATTACAACTTTGTTGAATGTTGAACAGAATACTGAAGGAGGTTTATGTTATATTTTGTTGAATTAAAATTAACTCTGGTCGCGATCCACAAAAGCAATCTGCTCGAGGATGTTCCAAAGATTCTTGCATTTGATTCTGACCTCCACTGCCAGTATTAATATTCAACCTTTTATTTTAGTTCTGATCAGTGAATATTTCAATCAATCCTTTAGCTGTTACCGTTGCTGTTTGTGCTTTCTGTACAATGTGCTTCCTGGCAGATATGTTTATGTTCCTGAGTCCTTTGTATATCATACTGACAGTTAAATATTAATTGTTAAGTTGTCGTATTTGCTTTGAGTTGAAAGCTGCTCAATAATCACATATGCTATTTTTTTAAAATGTTTATTGTTTCAGTAATTGACTAGAAACTTAACATGAGCATTACCTTTTTGAGGCGCTCTTCAACTATTAATATGTCAAAATTTAAGGTATTGTAGTATGCAATTATTGTTAAAGTAGCAAACAATCTTTTGGAATGCTGAAATTCTTGTTGCACAGTATTTAATCTATATTTAATATGTCAAGTCCTTTTTCTCAAAGTTTGTGGAGATTTACTTCTGGACTGTTACTCACTAACCAGGTGGGAAATACCGCTGGAATAAATAATGAAGCTGCAAACTCTATGATGCAAAGATTTTGGGATTCAGCTATGGCATTGACTCCGGATGATGACGAAGAGACGCGGAGGTTAAGACCTTAATCTCCGTATCTGTGAACTCATATTTTCTTTTCCTTATTTTATTATGCCTCACATTGTTTATTTGACATTCCAGTGACAGTTCTTTGAAATTGGCTTCTGAAGGGGCAGAAATAGGAAGATCTATTCCCTATCCTTCATCGAGCCAGCTAAACAGTTTTTCATTCAAGATTGAAGACAAAAAGGGAAGAATGCACAGATTCAACTGTGGTATGTTTAGAGAATATGCTTTTAGTTAATAAAAGTAAGTAAGCACTTGTTAGTGTTGTCATTTATGACCAAGTGTATCTTTTAACTGGAAATTCTTGTTCCATTGGACAAATTGGTTTATATATGCAATCAGGATACTGAATCCTGCAGTACCGTCAATATCATGTGAACAGAGCTAAAAATGCAAACCTCTATTTTCTCTTTTTCAGGCATCTTGAAACTTGCCTTCTGAACTGTCATACTTTTCCCAAGGCTCCTGACTCCTATCAAATTTATGGAGTTATGTCCTTGCAACTGTTTTCATATCACTTGTGTTTTCCTTTTGCTCTTTGTGTTGGCACTCTTGAATTTCCACATCATGCATTGTATATTTAGCTATGCTGTTGCTTATTCATATTTTATTATTAGAGCAGCATTGAACTGTTGTTTTCCCATTATTGGAAAAAATTTAAACTTGTTTGTATATATTGTCTGCTGAAACTAATTCTAGGAAATTGATATGATGTCTGCTTTGTTCTCCCTCATAATTCAACCGTTATGATAATTTAGACTCCCATGATGACCCTAATGTTTCTATATTTCAGATATTCGGAACATGACAGATCTAATAGCTGCAATCATTCAGAGAGTGGGGGATGACATTGACCGGGACAATCTTCCTCAGATTCTGGTTGGAATGCTCTAATTGTTCCTCGTACATTTGAATGTTTCTCCCCCCTTTGGTTTTCCTTGTTTGAGCAAGTTGACTGTTATATTCAAGGCAATTACTCTCTTGCAGTATGAAGATGAAGATCATGACAAGGTTGTATTAGCATCAGATAGTGATTTTACTGCAGCTGTTGACCATGCAAGATCTGCAGGTTGGAAGGTATGATTGGCTTTTCTCTGCCCCTGGGTTTTGATGCATGATTTAGTTGATGTGAATGAGCATATACCCTAATAACAGGAAAGAAGATTGAGTTAGAATTAGTTATTAGATGTTCTTTCCATCTTATCTTGAAGATGTAAGGACTGATGACAGAAATCGACCTGAACAGGGGCTAAAATTGCATTTAGACTACTCAGGAACAACTGGTCATCGGAGGGGTTCAAGCTCCAGTAGTTTGGATTATGCTCATACAGAATCTGCTTGGGCTTCAGCCTACAGCACTGTAGCAGCCGGTGCTGCATTAGTTGCGGGTTTAGGCGTACTAGCATTCTTAAGGAGATCTGGTAACTGATTATTTGAAAGAAGTTTACCACTTGATAAACTGAGGAATGGTAGTAGCAGATCGATTCATGTGAGCTCGATCAGTCAATTTGATTTGAATGGATGTTGGTGCTATGGTTGGATGGTTGCTCTACACGGGAATCATTTTACTTTTACCTTTTGCCTGGCATCCAGATTTGCAGGTTTTCTTTATACTGATGTAAATTACGCCCTATAACGTGTCTTCGATAATGAACTGGCAACAGTATGCAATTTATTGTGCCAAGAGTGTCAGGAATTGAAATGTGGGCTGCGATTTTTTTTACAGAAATAATAGAGAAAGGAAGAAGAAACATAAGGAATGCACTTCTCCTTCCTGTTTGGTCTCTCTGAACGCCTTCATCCCAAATTCTACCTAACCGCATGGCAACCTTTAATTAACTATGCGCAACCGGTGGTTGACCAAGTCCTTTCGTGATTTTGTAAAAGAAGATGCGCAAAATAATTGCATTACGTAACAATAAGGGTAAATTAAGAGTGTTATTCTGCAGAAATCAAGAAACCTTAAGCTATTGAAGCTTGTGTATAACATTAACCAAACAACTTTTGTTGTAGTTTGCAGTGGTGTAAGGCTGAGGTTTCTTGTCAGACGGGATCTAGGATTACAAGCCAATTGGGTCGAAGTACCATGATAACAAACACATAGTTAAGTTTGCGTGTTATAAATTTTCTGCTATATATAGTTCGAGTTTAGATAGCAAGTGCGGACACATCAGCTGCTGAAAGGCTGTGCCCGTCCTGTATTGTTTTATTCTTCGTTGTCCCTCAGTGGGATACCGGATATGAATCTGCCATTTGTTCAATGTTGGGAAGAGAAAAAGATGCACCTTCCTGCTATGAACTTGCCTACTCACCATGAGATCCGATTGAGTATAAAATGGAGAGGCAGCAATTAAGGCAAGCAGAGCAGTAGAACGTGCTTAAAACAAAACTAATACGGATAAAAGAAAAGGTGTAAAAAAGGAAAAAAGGTTGAAAAAAGTGAATGCAAGAGCGTCGACAGCAGGGTTCGAACCTGCGCGGGCGAAGCCCAACAGATTTCAAGTCTGTCTCCTTAACCACTCGGACATATCGACTTGTTGTTGTAACGCAGTAGCATATTTATGTATTTACTAGATATAAGGTTTGAAAAGCCTTTGCAAGGTTCTTAGCTAGCGTTTGGCTATAAATTCCAAAATTTATTTTGAAAAATCTGATTTGGGTGTGTTTGGTTTGAAGATGAAAATGTGTTTGGACATCAATTTTCAAAACATTTTCCCAAATTTATTTTGGAAAGACATGAAACATGACTTATACCTATAATTTCTAAAAACTATCACAAATACCATTATCAATAATATTCATTATATTATCACAAACCATAGTCCTGAACATAAATAGATTTGGTACAAAATTATCATTTTTATAATGAACTATATGATACACTATCAGATGACCGAGAAGATGAAGCAACATTGTTACAAAATAATAAATGAGGCTCTTTTATAATTTAAAAAAAATGTAATAGTGATATTTTCAGATTTGAAATTTGAGATTTAGGATTTCGCCAAAATATATGCAAAATCTATGACCCACCATGTGTTTGCCAAATAAAATTCAAATTTATTTTGACAAAATCTATAACCAAACGGGTGTTTAATAAGGAGGCGGACTTGAAATCCCCACCCATTTTTTCAAGAAACAGTACGTTAGTCAAAAAGTCTATATTTAAATCAAAGTATCACTGTGTTTGAGTATTACCTTGCCTCTTTTTTTTTTTATTACAGTTTACACTATGTGTCACCTTAAAGGTAATGAAACGAATAAGGGACTTTAATGCAAATAGCCAGTTTGTTTATTTTTTCTAGCGATATATATATATATATATATATATATATATATATATATACAAAAAATTGTACATATATGACAATTATACAATTATATTATAATCACCGGCTATATTTAATTTAAACGATTTGATGGGCAGCTATTTGAGTTAATTTTTCAAGGAATAATATATATAATTAATAACCTGGAAAATAAAACAAGTAACATCGTACATTAGGTTAAGTTGCTAAAAAGTTATTCAAAGTTATCAATAGATATATAAGATCAATCCTATTTTATAATCATATTGTACTAGTATAGAACCCACACGATGTGCATTCAATGTTAAAGAATATTATCATGTCAAATTGCGATCTAATTTGTTTGGGAAAATTAGAGATAATATTACTTTAACAAAAAATATTATTCATGTCCAATTGTGCTCTAACTCATTTGAGCAAATTAGAGAAAATGTTAATAAAATTTCAACGGACATATTATTTATCAATGTAATGCAGCCAGTAGCATAATCTCTATAAATTAAAGGAAACAAATCAAATAATCGTCAAATAATTTATGTTCTTCGTTTTTCTTGATTAGATCATCTACTACTTAGTATTGTAACTTTACACTATGACTTTTTATTATCTCGTCCCTTCACTTAATATCCTTGTTCACCACTTTTCTTTTGATATAATATATATATATATACATACATTTTTTAATTTTTTTTTTGTTTTTAAACTTCTAATCTATTGTTCACAATTATTGAATTGTCTAAATAATGAATGGTATTGTTAGTATCATTTATCTAATTTATTTTATCTCTAAAGATAATTCAAATATATATTCTCATATTATCTCTATCCCTCTCTTTTTTTTAGGTAGCTCTTAGATTTATCAATCGCCAATATAAAATTATGCAAAGCCACATCTTAGCTACAACCCAAACTAAGAAAATAAATTCCCGAAGCAAAACTTTTTAAGAGAAGTATGCAGACCTCCTAGGGAGGGATTCAATGGGTTCTCGGGATAGAACTGAAGTATTCTTCTGATTGTTGCACATATATGTAATGTCTTTAGCTGTAGCTTCAACTATTCTACTCTTCTTTTCAAATACTCTCTGGTTTCTTTCCATCCAAATAGCATACTTACTTTCTGCATATATAGAGCATTCTAAAGATATGTGCTGCCTGAGATTTTCCTTAGCATCCAACATGACTGTGTTGGTATGGCCATATGCTCTGCATATTTCCCTTTTATATAGTAATACATGTGTTACTCATTTAATCTGCATTGTGTCATATTAGTAAGCCAAGTCCCAGTAGCTCTTACCAATTGCAGCCTTATTCCACAAGTGTAAGTTGATGAGAATTCAAACCCCCAACATATTTGGGAGTATATATTCTATCCCCAGGCTACTTGGCCCTTTTTAGTTATAACATTAGTCCTCAAAAGTCTTCATCACTTTAGCAAGTGTTAAAAATGGTTGAGTCTAGATGCTTGAATACCAAAAAACACAATTTGTACTAGTTGTACCCTCCTAGTATAATATAATTTTTTTGGTATCCAAGAAGTGATTCTAGCAACTAACTCAAAATCCCACCAAAGCCAGTGGCAGCGCCTAACCCGCTTACTAGGAAAACCAACATTCAACAACAACAATAGAATCTAATTTTTAATTCATTAACTATTTAATGATATAAATAACAATAAGAAAAAAAAAATCTCAAATCAATATCATAAGTACAAAATCAGAAACAAGGCTCTAAACACGATCATAACTGTCTAAGAAATATCCAAATTCGATTTCACCTCATCATGAGCATCTAATAATAGTAATTAGTTTCAACTAAATAATAATATTTGTCCAAAAGAAATACATAGAAAGAAATGAATAAGTTGGGAGGAGAGACTCCATATGCTGCAGAGATCATGTGGAGCAGCTCACCATGAAGTCTCCAACAAAATACCCATACTCAGCTCAAAGGGTATCACTAATATCAGTCTTAAAACATGCACAAAATGTACAAAAGTATAGTATGAGTACAAAATCATGGTACTTAGTAAATATCAAGTCTAGCCTCGAAGAAGTAGTAGAGAGGGATCAACATCGGCACTTACTAATAATCCAGTAATCATATAAAGTATGAATGCAATACCATATAAGACATGGTATCAACAAATAAGATACGAAATCTAGATACACAGTTCATATGAAAATATATGCATGCTTTACATATATATGAGATTAAATCAGATATCAAATACCTCAATTATCGCACAAAGACATGATGTATATCAATCAATATTTCTATCAAAGCCACCGTATGAGTAAGATATGTAAATATGCATGCTCAGGATCCCTTCTCAAACGTCACAACACAAATCTATGTGCCTGATACAACACACGTGTCCAACCAAGCACTATATCCGAGTGCGTACACTCATAGGGCTCAAAGTAACATGGATAATCACTAACTCCAGAGGGAAGGATCCAAATCCAAGCATTGATCATGTAATAATTAATAAACATTAACCAATTGTTGTGACGTGCAAACCCATCCAATCATAATAGCATCAATATTCAATAACCAATAATCAATATCTACTCATAGTGTCCATAGTGCCAAATTTCTTAACTTTTCACAACAATCAACTCTCCAACTCATGCATATGTGTATGAAATTATATAATTAAGAAGCACCATACATAACAATAGCAATGCAGATAAATGCTCATAGGGCTAAAAGATGGTCATTGCTAATCATGTAATTTAATTTACCTCAACAATGGTCTCTCTGCTGCTGGAAGGTATGCTAGACTCCCCAAACTCTATGCTCTGCGACTCAAGGCATCAACCACTACATTGTCCTTCCCCGGATGGTATCGAATCGTTATATCATAGTCCTTGAGAAGCTCCAACCATCTCCTCTGACACAAATTCAGATCCTTTTGCTTAAACAAATGCTGCAGGCTACGGTGATCAGTAAAAACCTCACAATGAACCCCATACAAATAATGACACCAAATCTTCAAGGCGTGAACAATGGCTGCTAGCTCGAGATCATGCACCGGATAATTCTTCTCATGAGTCTTCAACTGGCGCGATGCGTAGGCAATCACCCTACCCTCCTGCTTCAAAACACAACCAATGCCTATCCTCGAGGCATCACAATACACGGTATAAAACCCTGAAGCTGATGTCAATACTAACACTGGAGCTGAGGTCAAAGCCGTCTTGAGCTTCTGGAAGCTCTCCTCACACTCTCCTGACCACCTGAATAGAGCACCCTTCTGAGTCAATTTGGCCAAGGGTGAATCAATAGAAGAAAACCCCTCCACAAAACGACGCTAATATCCCGGAAAACCAAGGAAGATCCTAATCTCTGTAGATGAGGACGGTCTGGGCCAACTCTGCACCGCCTCTATCTTCTTCGGATCAACCTAGATACCCTCACTGGATACCACGTGCCCCAAGAAAGCTACTGAGCCAAGCCAAAACTCACACTTGGAGAACTTTGCATAAAGTTTCTCCTCCCTCAATCTCTGCAATAAAACCCTCAAATGTTGAGCATGCTCCTCCCGGTTACGAGAATACACCAAGATGTCATCAATGAACACAATGATGAAAGAGTCCAAATATGGATGAAATACACTGTTCATCAGATGCATGAACGCTGCTGGGGCATTGGTCAGCCCAAAAGACATCACAAAAAACTCATAATGGCCATAACGGGTCCTGAAAGCCGTCTTGGAAATATCTGAATCCCGAATCTTCAGCTGATGGTACCAGGATCTCAAATCAATCTTAGAGAACACCCTAGCTCCCTGAAGTTGGTCAAACAAATCGTCAATGCGAGGCAAATGATACTTATTCTTGACTGTAACCTTGTTCAGCTGTCTGTAGTCAATACACATTCTTATGGAACTATCCTTCTTCTTCACAAACAACACCGCTGCACCCCAAGGTGACACACTACGCCGAATGAACCCCTTATCTAGGAGTTCCTGAAGCTGCTCTTTCAATTCCTTGAACTCTGCTGGTGCCATACGATATGGTGGAATAGAAATAGGTTGAGTGCCCGACACCAGCTCAATGCTAAAATCAATATCCCTATCGGGCGGCATGCCCGAATAATCTGCAGGGAACACGTCCAAAAAATCGTGGACTAAAGGAACAAAATCGATAGTGGGATTCTCAGCACTGACATCCCTCACAAAAGCCAAATAAGACAGACATCCTTTCTCTACTATACGTTGAGCCTTCAGGTATGAAATCACCCTACTAGGCACATAATCAATAGAATCTCTCCACTCGACTCTCGGACATCCCGACATCGCTAAGGTCACGGTCTTAGCGTGAAAATCTAAAATAGCACGACACGGAGATAGCCAATCCATGCCAATTATCACATCAAAGTCAACCATGCTAAGAAATATCAAATCCACTCGGGTCTCCAGACCCCCAATAGATATCACACACGACCAATACACTCGGTCCACAACAATAGTGTCGCCCACCGGAGTTGACACATGAATAGATGTAACTAAGGACTCACGGGGCATGTCCAGAAAATGAGCAAAATATGATGAAACATAGGAATACGTGGAACCAGGATCAAATAAGACCGAAGCATCTCAGTGACAAACTAAAACAATACCTGTAATAACTGCATCTGAGGCTATAGCATATGTTATGGCTGGAAGTGCATAAAAATGGGCATGTTCTCCACCTGATCGACCTCCCCTTCTAGGGAGGCCTCTGGATGCCTGACCCCACCCTAGCTGGCAGGGCGGGTGGTGAAGTAATTGGGGTTGAAGTCGAGGGCTGGACCATTTGTTGAGGTGGGCCACCGTGATGACAAGGACACTGCCTCCACATGTTCCGAAACTCTCCACACTCGAAACAACTCCCCGGTGCTGGAGATGGGGACTGAAGGGAACCCCTAGCAGCAGGATAATATATGGAAGAATCAGGCATAGATGAGTCCTGAACCGATGGTGCTCGAGATGAACTCTAGGCTGGAAGAGCACTGAATGATGGGTGCCCCTGATGGGAACTGTGAGGACCACGACCAGCGGATCCACCACGATAACCTGAGCGGCCTGGCTGAGCCTGCCTGAATGGACGGCCTCTACCGTGCTGGAGCTATCCCCCCGATGGAACACCCTTAAAACTACCAGTACCTCGAGGCCTCTTGGCCTCCCTCTCATATCACTCCTGGCGACAAACCGACTCAATCTCTCGGGTAATATCAACAACCTGCTCAAAAGTAGCACCCGATACCCTCTCTCTGGTCATAAGAATATGAAGCTGATATGTGAGGCTATCCATGAATCTCCTGATCCTATCTCTCTCTGTAGGGACCAACCAAATAGAATGACAGGCAAGCTCATAAAACCACATCTCGTACTGCGACACCATCATATCACCCTGATGCAGCTGCTCAAACTTCATGCGCAGCTCCTCTCTGCGAGACTGTGGAACATACTTCTCTAAGAAGAGAGTGGAAAAATGCCGCCAAGTAAGGGGCACTGCACCAACGGGCCTACGCCTCTCATAAGCCTCCCACCAGGTAAATGCAGCTCCTGAGAACTGGAAGGTAGTAAAAAAGACCCCATTGGTCTCCAATATCCCTGTCGTATGAAGCGTCCTCTAACACTTGTCTAAGAAACCCTGGGCATCCTCACCCTCAGCACTACTAAAAGTCGGAGGCCGAAGTCTCCCAAATCTCTCCAACCTGCGTTGCTCGTCATCAACCATAGTTGGAACCACAAAATTCTGGGCTGGAATCTGAATAACCTACTTAGGTGTACGGGCAGCTGGAGTCTGAGTGCCTCCCCCGGCCTGAGAAGTAGCGACTGAAGTAGAAACAAAGACCGCTTGAGCAAGACTGGTGCATGCGGTCAGAATCTGGGCCAAGGTCTCCTAAAGGCCCAGAATAAAAATAGGCACAACTGGTGCCTGAGCTGGTCCCGCTGAAACATCTGTGGCTGGGACCTGATCTGGAATAACAGGCGGGTCTATGGGTACCGCCCCGGCAGCAGCGCGGGCTGCACCTCTACCCCTGCCACGGCCTCGACCGCAGCCTCGACCCCTCATGGGTCCCACTGGTGGCTGATCGCTCTGTCCGGTAGTGCGTGTCCTCACCATTTGTGAGAGAATGAAATAATAGAAATTTAGTTGCCAGAATCAATAGATTCGCACGACAAAAATTCAAGAAATGTGAGATTTTTCCTAAGGGTTCTTTAGCCTCTCGAAGATAAGTACAAACGTCTCTGTACCGATTCGCAAGACTCTACTGAACCTGCTTATGACCGGTGATCCTTATGTAACCTCCAGCTCTGATACCAACTTGTCACGACCCCAAATCTAAACTGGTCGTGATGGCGCCTATCGTGATACTAGGCTAACCAATTTACTGAGCATAACATACGGGGCTTTTCATTTAATTCAATAACGCGATTTATCACAAAACTTTCCACTTTTAATATTTCAAAAGTATGAATAATCAAAGGAAAACATCTAAACAACATCCCAAAACCCGGAGTCAACAATCATGAGCAACTACAACGACCCGACCTGTCGTTTTGTGTATCAAGACCCCGATCCCCTATATGAGACTTCCCGTAGCGGCTTATTATAATTTATGACTTGCAGGGACGGGTGGTTCGGGATCGGAAGCATTTAGAGTGGTATAGGAACACTTGGTTCCTTAAGGTTCACTTTTAAGCCAAAGTTTGACTTCGGTCAACATTTTGAGTAAATGACCTCGGAATCGAGTTTCGATGATTCTGGTAGTTTTTATGATGATTTCGGACTTGGGAGTATGTTCGGAATGGGTTTTGGATGACCCAGGGGCGTTTCGGTGCCCAATATCGAAATTAGAGTTTCCTTGAGTTTGAAATTTGGTTTGGAATGTGTTTTTGTGTTATTGAGATCCGAACGGAATTCCGAGACCGGGAATAGTTCTGTTATGTCAACTACTACTTTCTTGCAAAATTTGTTGTCATTCCGAGTAGTATAGGTCGGTTCGGCGCATTGTTAGCGAATTCAAGAACTTGAAGTTCTTAAGTTGGGATTCTAGGGGTTTTGGGATGTGATTTTATGTTTTAGCGTTGTTTTGAGCGTTTCGAAGGCTCGAGCGAGTCCGTATTATGATTTAGAACTTGTTGGTATATTTGGATGGGGGTTTGGGTGGGCCCAGGTGCCTCCCGGACACCACACGAGGCCAAAAACCAGCAGAAATAGCTGCTGGTGAACCTATTCTGGTGTGATCCGTAGGTGTGGTTGCCCAGTCGTAAGATGCGGGACCGCTCTTGCGGTCCCAGCCTCGCAGGTGCGACCCTCAGCGGGCAGCCCAATTCTCGCAGGTGCGTACAAAGTTCTGCAGGAGCGGAGCCGCGGGTGCGGTCTCCTCTCCGCAGGTGCGGGCCTAGGCTTCCTCGTCCATTTCCATAGGTGCGAGCCTGTGCTCGTAGGTGAGAGACCGCAGGTGCGGTCCTCGAGTCGTAGGTGCGGAACCACTGTCAGGCAGTGTGTTCTTTTAAACACGGGAAAGGCTCATTTTATCCACTTTTCTTCCACCATTGTCGACTTAGGGAGCTTGGGAAAGGGCCAATCCACCTAGCTACTGAAAGATAAGTGATTTCTACTCCAATATTAGTTTAATACATGAAATCCTAGGTAGATTAACCTCCTAATTAGTGGAAAATCATGGGTTAGAGTGAAAACCTAGGTTTTATGAAAACTTGGAAAATTACCACGAAATTTGCCATGGAATCATACAAAAACTATAGATTAATGATCCTTAGGTTACGGGTAAGTGTTTCCTTCGGGAATTTTTGGAATCCGAGCATGCGGGCCCGGNTTATCCTTGAATTGGCATGAGAATATTAGGAAGTTGTGTTCCATAATATATTGCTTAAGTTCTTGCTTTAACGAATAATCTCTGTTAATTCCTTAAAAATTGATAATTTTATGTATGTATGCGGCACCCGCATCACATGTATGATTCGTGAGCGGAATAGCCCTACTATTATGTCAACCGCGTCGCATGTATACTACGCTTCTGTACTTAATTGTACAGGCTCTGAGGCAGGTGCATCTGGGTATTCATCTGGAGCTCGTCCCTGACGTGTATTTTGCGTGGACTTCTCAGTGAGCTGCTTTCCTTGACGTATCTCTCTGGAAGCATCTTGGAGTTCCTCTTTTCTTTTGCTATGTCTGTATTACTTTTCTTCAGACAGTAGGGCAGACTTGTACTTTCTTTTGGATACTCATTCTATTAGATGCCCGTAGACTTGTGACGCCAGTTACTGGCATGCACATATAGTGGATATTCTATTTTTCTGGGTTGTAATTATTAGTGTTTATTACTATATTACTCACTTTTGGTTGTCTAAGTCACTTGTTTACTTCGAAATTTGAAATCTAAAAGAAAACCTCTTAATTATGGAAAATTATTTTAGGAATTAAAAAAGGGATCACTAGTAAATTAAGGTTGGCTTGCCTGACATTGGAGTTGGGCGCCATCGCGACCTAAATTGGGATTTGGGTCGTGACAACATAGTATCAGAGCTATAGGTTCACGTAGGTCTCACAAGTCACGGGAAAACCTAATAGAGTCTTGCGGATCGATACGGAGACGTCTGTAATTATCTTCGGGAGGCTATAGGGTGTTAGGAAAACTCTCTTTATTCATGTTCTATCATGCAGTTGATGGTTTACTAAATCTTATTCTTCCATTCTCTCTCACATATGGTGAGGACTCGCGCGGCTGACGTTCCAGACGCGGGAGATGCTACTACCCCCGCCGTCCTAGGCCGTGGTAGGGGCCGAGAGAGGTCACCGGCCTGAGGTAGGGGACGAGGGCGTCCTAGAGCAGTTCCAGTGGCACACCCAGCGGATCCGGCAGAGGATCCTATCACAGAGGGGCAGGGCGAGGTGCCCCCAGTAGATCCTGTCCCAGTAGACTTTATAACGGCGCCAGGCTTCCAGGAGGTCATGGGCCGTATGATGAGATTTATGGACACTATGACGCAGGCTGGTTTATTTCCAGCGGATCCTGCCACATCTCAGGCAGGAGGGGGAGCCCAGACCTCTACTGCCCAGGCCGCAGGCCATGCAGCAGTAGTTTATTAGACCCCGAGTACACTGCCCGCAGGTAGAGTCCAGCCAGTAGCAGCAGCACCTGAGCTCAGACCAGCTGCGGACGATGATCCGCAGAAGTTACTGGATAGATGGACCCGATTGCTCCCTCCTATCTTCGAGGGTGAGAAGAGAGAGGATGCCCAGGACTTTATTGATAGGTGCAGGGACAAACTGCACAACATGAGGATACTAGAGTCCCATGGAGTGGACTTCACTACTTTTCAGCTTGAGGGCAGAGCCCGCAGATCGTGGCAATCTTATATCCTGGGTAGACCGGCTGGTTCCCCTTCCATCACTTGGGAGAAGTTCACTCAGTTGTTCCTGGACAGGTATATTCCACCCTCCGAGAGGGACGAGCTGCAATATCAGTTTGAGCAGCTGGAGCAGGGGCAGATGTCNGTAAGAGGGAATTGTCCCCATAGGTGATTATAAATAATTGCATGTCCTTATTTGCGAGGGCTACACACGCACGGAGTGACGAGAGTCCGTGCGTAGCTACTACTATTTATGATGGGTAGTTCTAGGACTCACGATCATGCTTATATGTGCCTTACATGTATTCCTAAATGTATTTTGAGTTTCTTATTATCCTTGAATTGGCATGAGAATATTAGGAAGTTGTGTTCCATAATATATTGCTTAAGTTCTTGCTTTAACGAATAATCTCTGTTAATTCCTTAAAAATTGATAATTTTATGTATGTATGCGGCACCCGCATCACATGTATGATTCGTGAGCGGAATAGCCCTACTATTATGTCAACCGCGTCGCATGTATACTACGCTTCTGTACTTAATTGTACAGGCTCTGAGGCAGGTGCATCTGGGTATTCATCTGGAGCTCGTCCCTGACGTGTATTTTGCGTGGACTTCTCAGTGAGCTGCTTTCCTTGACGTATCTCTCTGGAAGCATCTTGGAGTTCCTCTTTTCTTTTGCTATGTCTGTATTACTTTTCTTCAGACAGTAGGGCAGACTTGTACTTTCTTTTGGATACTCATTCTATTAGATGCCCGTAGACTTGTGACGCCAGTTACTGGCATGCACATATAGTGGATATTCTATTTTTCTGGGTTGTAATTATTAGTGTTTATTACTATATTACTCACTTTTGGTTGTCTAAGTCACTTGTTTACTTCGAAATTTGAAATCTAAAAGAAAACCTCTTAATTATGGAAAATTATTTTAGGAATTAAAAAAGGGATCACTAGTAAATTAAGGTTGGCTTGCCTGACATTGGAGTTGGGCGCCATCGCGACCTAAATTGGGATTTGGGTCGTGACAACATAGTATCAGAGCTATAGGTTCACGTAGGTCTCACAAGTCACGGGAAAACCTAATAGAGTCTTGCGGATCGATACGGAGACGTCTGTAATTATCTTCGGGAGGCTATAGGGTGTTAGGAAAACTCTCTTTATTCATGTTCTATCATGCAGTTGATGGTTTACTAAATCTTATTCTTCCATTCTCTCTCACATATGGTGAGGACTCGCGCGGCTGACGTTCCAGACGCGGGAGATGCTACTACCCCCGCCGTCCTAGGCCGTGGTAGGGGCCGAGAGAGGTCACCGGCCTGAGGTAGGGGACGAGGGCGTCCTAGAGCAGTTCCAGTGGCACACCCAGCGGATCCGGCAGAGGATCCTATCACAGAGGGGCAGGGCGAGGTGCCCCCAGTAGATCCTGTCCCAGTAGACTTTATAACGGCGCCAGGCTTCCAGGAGGTCATGGGCCGTATGATGAGATTTATGGACACTATGACGCAGGCTGGTTTATTTCCAGCGGATCCTGCCACATCTCAGGCAGGAGGGGGAGCCCAGACCTCTACTGCCCAGGCCGCAGGCCATGCAGCAGTAGTTTATTAGACCCCGAGTACACTGCCCGCAGGTAGAGTCCAGCCAGTAGCAGCAGCACCTGAGCTCAGACCAGCTGCGGACGATGATCCGCAGAAGTTACTGGATAGATGGACCCGATTGCTCCCTCCTATCTTCGAGGGTGAGAAGAGAGAGGATGCCCAGGACTTTATTGATAGGTGCAGGGACAAACTGCACAACATGAGGATACTAGAGTCCCATGGAGTGGACTTCACTACTTTTCAGCTTGAGGGCAGAGCCCGCAGATCGTGGCAATCTTATATCCTGGGTAGACCGGCTGGTTCCCCTTCCATCACTTGGGAGAAGTTCACTCAGTTGTTCCTGGACAGGTATATTCCACCCTCCGAGAGGGACGAGCTGCAATATCAGTTTGAGCAGCTGGAGCAGGGGCAGATGTCAGTGACAGACTACGAGGCCAGGTTTTCTGAGTTGTCTTGTCATGCCCTTATGATACTTCCTACTGATGCTGAGAGAGTGTGGAGATTTGTAGCTGGGATGCACTCAGGTATTAGGGCCAACATGGCCCGAGAGGTGGAGATGAGGACTCCCTATCAACTTGTGGTCGAGATAGCTCGCCGGATTGAGGGTTATCATTCGAGGGGTAGAGAGCAGGGTCAGCAGGATAAGAGAGCTAGATTTTTAGGAGATTTCAGAGGTGCCCCAGCCAGGGTAGAGGCCAGTTCGGTAGAGGCCAGCCTAGAAGGCTTCCATATTCAGCTCCTCCACCACCTCCCCGTGGTGCTCCAGTGAGGCCTTATTTCACCGCCATGCCTGAGAGTTCCTACCGTCCACCAGCCATTCAGGGTTCCTCAGGCGGGTATTCCGGTCATCAAGGGTCTTCTAGTCCTTACTTAAGTGCCATGCCGGAGAGTTCTCACCGTCCCCTAGCTATCCAGGGTCCTTCTTCAGGGCATCAGGTCATGCCACCAGCTAGATGTTATGAGTGTGGGGATCTAGGCCATATGAGGAGGACTTGCCCTAGGTTTCGGGGCAAGGCCGTTCAGCAGAGCTATCAGCCTACACTTTCCGCACCGGCGATTCGTCCACCCAGAGGTGGAGGGCAGACTGGTAGAGGTCATCCCAAAGGTGGAGTCCAGGCAGGGGGAGCTCTGCCGGCCCCTATTCATTCCAGCGGAGGTTAGTCATCCGATGCTCCAGCTAGATTCAATGCCATTCCAGCCCGATCAGATGTAGTGGCCTCAGATGCCGTGATCACATGTACTATTTCAGTAGGTGGTAGAGATGCATCAGTGTTATTTGATCCAGGATCCGCCTATTCATATGTGTCAGCCTTATTTTCTTGTTTCCTGGATGTTCCTCGCGAGTCCTTGGGTACTCCTATTTATGTGTCCACCCCCATGGGCGATTCTGTGGTTGTAGACCAGATTTATAGGTCCTGTGTGATTTCATTTTGTGGGTTTGAGACCAGAGCGGACCTCCTATTGCTCGACATGGTTGATTTTGAGGTTATTTTAGGCATGGATTGGTTATCTCCTTATCATGTCGTGCTATATTTCCATGCCAAGACAGTTACCTTACCATGTCCGAGTCACCTAGGCTGGAGTGGAGAGGTTCCTCAGTTAATGCAGCTAGCCGGGTTGTTTCATTCCTGAAGGCTCGACATATGGTCGAGAAGGGTAATCTGGCCTATCTTGCTTATGTGCGGGACATCACCGCCGAGTCTCCAACGATTGATTCAGTGCCAGTGGTTCGAGAGTTTGCTGATGTATTTCCTTCAGACCTTCTAGGCATGCCTCCGGATCGTGATATTAATTTCTGAATTAATTTAGCTCCAGGCACCCAGCCTATATCTATTCCTCCGTACCATATGGCTCCGAAGGAGTTGAAGGAGCAGCTTGAGGAGTTGTTAGCTAAGGGGTTTATCATGCCGAGTGTATCGCCGTGGGGTGCCCCAATTTTATTTGTGAAGAAGAAGGATGGGACTATGCAGATGTGTATTGACTACCGCCAGTTGAACAAGGTCACCATTGTTGATACCCAATCTTTTCTCAAATTATTTTTAGGTTTGCATATATACCTTCAAAATCAAGTTCCATAACAATTGGTATTTTTTCATAATTTTCTCATATTCTTATAAATTTATTTCTAATTTATCCAGTATTGTTATCTCTAATAATTAATTGTAAATTGCATTACAAATGATTTCAAAGACATCTCTTGACTTAATACATTATTTTTGGCCTTGGTAAGATCAAATTATTTCACAATCGGTCAAATTGGCACCTTTTGGCTATAATTGCAATAATTTTGCAATTATAGCCTAACCATATATTTTTATGCTATTTCTATCCAATAATTGGTCATTTATATTTTTTAATACTGTTAAACATTTTTATTTTATTTGGAAATCACCAATTTTATTCTTCTGATTATTAGTTATTTTTAACTAATTTTAATTAAGAATTTAACATTTTAATTGAGTATTTAACAGCTAGCCAAATTTTATTTAAATCATAGCCCCAATTAAACCAAAACCCACCTGATTAAATAAAATCCAAACCCCCAAGCCCAATACCATATCATACCCGGCCCAACCCCAAACCAATCTAAGCCGTTGATCAAATTAGATCAACGACCCAGATTTCTATTACCTTAATTAAACCCTAGACTAACCCCCTGGACCCCTCTCATTGTCACCGGTCCCTCATCTCTCTAACTCTCTCTCTCTCTCTAGTCTCTTCTAGAGACTTCCAGTCTCTTCTTCTCCGATGAAGATGGCTCGTCTTCTCCGGCTACCTCTCTTGCTGGAAACCATGGGTCCTCACTCCTCTTAGCTTCATGGCTCCCTCCTACACCGGGTATCACTATATGGAGGTCCTTAGGATATCCTTAAGTGTTTCACCTCACCCCATGGATTTTCATGCCGTTCTCCGGCCATCTACGGCCGTCCGAGTAAGATTTCCTCATTTTTCGGCTAGAACCAGTGGTTCTTTAGCCGGTTATCCTTCTCTTTGGGTTTTCTCTATGAACCCTAACTATCAGTCTCTGATTTTCATAGATCTATAACAAATCTTGGATTATTCCGAGCTATTTTTTGTGTTTTCAAAAGGTTTTCCGATATTTATGAAGTGACTCTTCACCTTCTAACTAGGGTTTTCAAACCTCTTTTCAAAAATGATTTCACTTCATATTTTAAGTATTATCTTATGATTTTTTATTATGTTTAAGCTTTATTCGAGCCTTTTCCCGTTGTGTCTGAGTTATTTCAATAAAAACCCTAAAGTCTTAGCTTTCACCTATGACTCTAAGTTTGTTTACAACACTGTGTTCATTTGTTCTATTGTGTTCACTCTGTTCTCTTGATTATTCTGTGATTTCGTGATGTTTTACCCCATATTGCTTGTTAGGGTTTACGATTGCTATTACCATGCTTAATCTGTGATTCATCTCTATTCATTGTTTATCGATACCTCTAAATCTTCGCCTTTCCTGCTTGTATTATGCTTATTCAGTGATTCATGTCATTGTCCTATGTAAACCCCTAATTCCGTGTGATTTTACCCTGTTTTAATCACTAGGGTTTCTGACTCTCTCCTATTATGTGTTTACTTTGTATAACCTATGCTGATTCATAAATCAGTACTACCCCTATTTCGAATCCCTAATTTCCTGTGATTGATTTCCTTTATTTGATTTCCAGTGATAATCTTTACGACTATTAGTTATTTCTTGCTTTATTACTATCAATTGATTCTTACAGTAGTGCTTTAATGAACCTGCACCCAATTCCCTACTCTGTGCTTACTATGTATGAATCTTTCCTTATTTGCTTCCTTTCCTTACTTGTAACCTTTTCCTACCGTTGGAGAGTTAACTCCCTTTATTAAGGAAGTACCTATACTATTCTGATACTGATTGATTATGAATCCCTTTGATTACTGCCAGACTTTGGTTTTCACCTTATTTACTACTGTTTTCAAAGCTATATATACCCAGGCCTCTTATTTTCCAAACACACGAATTGAACTGTTCAAATCTTTCTCTCACAATAAAAAAACTCTCTGCTCTCTCTCTCCTCTGTGCTAGTTACTACTATTCTAAGTTAGCCGGCTGCAAGCCAAGGCTAACTATTGTGCATCTCCTACTTCCTGTTTGTGTTACTGCTTTCTTCACTTCACTGGTATGTTCTAATTTAGATTTCAGTCCTCAAACCAACAGTTTTCTATCACTGTTGTAATTCAGTGTGTTTCTAATTTTCTTTTACTTATTATTCAACATGTATCTAGGATCCTGAACTCCCCTCTGCATGTTAAGTTAGACTTTACTTGTTTATGACCAACATGTTTCTGTATACTTAGCACCTGCTTCTTACGTGAATCTCCATGCCTATGACTGGTATGTTAGTTAAATCACGGTCTTAGTTGTTTTGGTGTTAATCTAACCTAGTACTTTACTGTACCCTCTAATCCTCTGAACCCTTAGGAGCTTCTGATTGCATGCCTATATGTGAGTCTGCCTGCTATATGTTTGCCCTCACATGCTTTGTATTTGTCCCTCAAATCCCATTACCCCTGTCTGTGATTGTTGGACTATCCCTGGTCCTTTCTGTGATGTTGAACTTCTATTCCAATCAAATTTCCCTCTTCAAAACTGTTTTCTTACTTACCCTTTCTCAAAACTGTTTTCTTACTTAAATCCTTTTAAATAAATAAAAATCACTCTCACATATACTCATAGAAGTCTAGGTTCTGCCCCTTCTGTGTGAGCATTGCCTTAGGACCCTTGAGTNTATTTTCCTTCTATTTTAGTTGTGAAATTCGTATTCAATGGCCTGTAATAATTATTTGTAAATAACTCTGGGGTCGGATAGTGAAAAATGGATGAGTGATATGCATGTTGTAGTATAATTAAGGGTAGAAACCATGCTTCTATGTTTATTTTCTCTATGCGCAATAGCAACCATGTTTAGGTACATCCTGCCATGCATTAGACATGCTACTTAGGATGTATGTGTATTCAACATCTCATCTACGCTTAGAAATCCTGCATATAGGATAAACAATAAAATAATTTGCTATTGCGTGATTCTGCCCATGTTCTGAAATTTCACTAGAAGTACTGTCTTAGGATAAATAAACTGCAATCACGTCTCATCATGCTATACATGTAGAGATCCTGTTTTAAGTAAACAACGATTAAAATCTATCACCTATGCTATTCCTGAAACTGTGCATAATGCTATGATCCTATGTGCATTTAGAAATACTATTTAAGTTATTATGCATCATGCTGCATTAGATATCATGCTATATGATCGTATCTATTTAACTGCATTTAGTCTAAACACAGAACATTCCCCTGTTCTCAGCAACTGGTAATTAGTCTTTGTACATCTTCACACCTAGAATCTCATTTTATTAGCTATAAACAACCTAGAGTCATTAACAAAACTGAATAACTGTTGCATGTTATCCAACACTTAGGCAAGCCTTAGGTAATTAACTTAAAAAAAGAAGAAGATAAAATCAGAACTGTCTTTGTGATCATGTTTAACTGTCAGCATACTTAAAACCAGTAGGCAAGCCTGATTAAGACTTCCGCTCTGAGTTATGCAATAATCTGTCTTTGTGTTATCACCTAGATACCATGCTTTAGGATTCTAAATTAATATGGACCTTAATTGTGTATGAGACATGCTGCTTATGTGTACTGTGTGTGGAGGAATATTTGAGCCTTTATCTGTTTCTATGCTTTCCTTTATCTGCAGTCTTACTTGTATTGTTATCTGTCGCCTTAGAATTTTACCTTTAAAACCTGAGGGTCTGCCTAGCACCTCCTTTAGGATAGGAGTCCTAATTTCCTCCGGGACTGATAGGAAGGGACGGGTAACAACATGCAATAGAGGTCGAGACCAACACTCATTTTAATAACCTTACGGGGTGGGAAGGGTAGAATATGGATATGATGACCGGTGCGCTAATACCACGTGTAGCCCCTCTTCGAGGAGTGATTACCGGGTATTGCATTGATGNCAGCATGCTTAAAACCAGTAGGCAAGCCTGATTAAGACTTCCTCTCTGAGTTATGCAATAATCTGTCTTTGTGTTATCACCTAGATACCATGCTTTAGGATTCTAAATTAATATGGACCTTAATTGTGTATGAGACATGCTGCTTATGTGTACTGTGTGTGGAGGAATATTTGAGCCTTTATCTGTTTCTATGCTTTCCTTTATCTGCAGTCTTACTTGTATTGTTATCTGTCGCCTTAGAATTTTACCTTTAAAACCTGAGGGTCTGCCTAGCACCTCCTTTAGGATAGGAGTCCTAATTTCCTCCGGGACTGATAGGAAGGGACGGGTAACAACATGCAATAGAGGTCGAGACCAACACTCATTTTAATAACCTTACGGGGTGAGAAGGGTAGAATATGGATATGATGACCGGTGCTCTAATACCACGTGTAGCCCCTCTTCAAGGAGTGATTACCAGGTATTGCATTGATGTGATCCATATTATTATAAACCTAGGACACCTTTATATGCTAACTCGTAATTCCTTTTCAAAAGCTAGTCTTCTTCACTGTTTTCCAAACATCTACATGCTTAAGACTTAAATCGCCTCTTATTTGAGCCTTGACTTGTTATTTGCTAGTTGTACAAATTTACGAAATCATTTGGCCGGGAACCACACTTGTGGATCCTAAGGGGTGCCTAACACCTTCCCCTTAGGATAATTTCAAGCCCTTACCCAAATCTCTGGTTAGCAACGTAGTTATAATTGAGCCCTTTAGGTGTACTAACGCACCATTAAAATCGTTAGGTGGCGACTCTTCAAAATATGCAAATCCCTTTCCTAAAAGGAACGAGTTGTCCCAACCAATGTCATAAACCCGATTCCGCAAGAAAAAAAAGGGGTGCGACAGTATGAAAACTCTGCTGGGGATATCCAGGATTTTACCATTTCAAATTGTTTCGTGAATTTGTGCATTTATTTTAAATACTTGCACCCTTTACTATTCCCTTTACATGCAATTACTTGTTTATTTCGGGTATTTACTTTTCTTAAAAAACGAAACTGACATGTCTCTTTGTTTCATTTTGTAACTGCTTTAAATCATTACTACCGTTTTTACCGCTTTCTTTAACGTGCAAATACGTTACAACTTGTTTTAATACTTATTGTATAAATCATGCTCAACTTTCATACTCCACTCGTGCCAAAAAAAATACTACAACAACGCTTGATGAGTGGTTGTGCCCTTCCTATATTATCACCCACTAAATTTGGAAAGGCTTATTTGCGGTAGCGGTGCAGTCGACGGTTCCGTGACTTTCCCCATTGAGTTGTCCGCTCAAGGGTACCGGTATAAAACCCCATAGAAACCTTACTGTTGCACTATTGCATGCATCATGGTCAAACCTAGTCAAGCTAAAGTGTCGTCCGCACGATAGCTCTTACGATAGCCTTATCCAAAAGTCCACCGGGTATCCCTAAACCCAAACGGACGCCCTCACGTTCTGTGCATTTATTTGGAGAACTAAATATTTCTTGCTAATTATTGACGATAAATAGTCGAGTCCGGTGGGGGGTAAGGGCCTAACTTTATTTTCTTTGCAGAACAAATGAGGCACGAAGTCCCCAGATTCGTCATGGTCTCCAATATCCACCCAAGACTGTTGAGTTGGTGGGAGGATCTGCACTCTAGAGACAAAGATATCATCAGGAAACGCTTGGGTAACCTACCATCTCTCCTGGAAATCCATCCTAGCAAAATGATAATAGAGACTGCTACCCTGTTCTGTGATCGTGAAAGGTCCGTGTTCCGCTTTGGGAAAATCAAAATGGCGCCTTTGATAGAAGAGATAGGAGGGCTGGCTAACCTAGTATGGGAAACTCCAGGGTTGTTGATGCCTGAGAACCGCACAAGAAAAAGTTTCCTCAAAATGACGGGTCTGAAAAAGGACGCGAAATTAGTATGTTTGGAGGATTCGTACATTCCTTTTGACTACTTGTACGAAAGGTATGGCTACAGAAAATCATACCGTTCCTACCATGATGAGTTTGCTATCACCTCCCTGGGACACGTCCATCGCCGAATGTTTGTGTTTATGGTTTGCTTTTTGGGTTTGATCGTGTTCCCGATGAAGAAGGAAAGGATCCATACCATGCTAGCCATGGTAACTAAGACCATAATGGAAGGGGTAAATGGGCAAGATTTCAGCATTGTGCCCATGATCGTTGCATACATATATAAGAACTTAGAAAGGTGTCAACAAGAAGCAAAGCATTTCTAAGGTTGCAATTTATTACTTCAACTCTAGCTCATGGAACATCTCCAAAAAGGCGAATATCGACAAGACATTCACCGCAGTATGTGGGATGACCACATCGCTTTCCATCACTCAAAGCGAATGAATTATATCCCTGACATGTTCGCTCAGCCTGAAAATGCCGAGGGATGGGTTGAGCTTTTTGATAACATGACTGAAGAGCAGGTTCAATGGATGTTTGAATGGTTTCCAACGGATGAGTTCATCATTCGATCCCGAGAGGCATCATTTCTGATACTGATTGGTCTAAGGGGGACATACCCTTCCGTCCCTTTTTGAGTTATGAGGCAAGAAGGAAGGAAGCAAGTCATCCCTAGGGTCGAGAAGATGAGCCATCTTCGAGCTGACTTTCAAAATAATGACAGTCCTTACAAGTGCAAAGCTCAGCACCTGTGGCACTGCAAGGTTATACTTGAGAAAGACACCATCGAGCCAGACAGGTATCATGCCGGTTGTACCCCTTTCTATCTTGGTTGGTTAGAAGAGGATCTGGGTGGTCAGAGCAAGCCGGGGTACGTCCGAGGTCATAGGGTTATAGATAAAAGGGCTGAGGCACAAGTCAGATACAACCAACTGCGCAAAAAGATCCGGGAATATGAGGATGACCACTACAAGATACATGAGTCCAACAAAAAACTGATCGAGGAATGGAAAGACATGGCTATCAACGCCAACAAGAGGCTAGGGTACTTGGAACGAGGTATAGTCGAGCTGGAAGAAAAGTTCATCAAAAGATTTGAAGATTGTCAAAAGGTTGAGGGTGCTGCAGGGGGATACCTAGCCAGAACCTACCTATTGTTGGGACTTCGCGAGCTGGGAAAACTGTACAAGGAAAGCAAGAATGCCGAGTCTGGGGAAGGTCCTTCTGGGACCAAGTAGATAGGAGTTTATTTATTTTTCTATCAATGTAATAAAGGCCAACAACCATTAGTGACTTTTATTTTTTCGTCTATCATTTTGGGATTTGTCTATTTTTCATATCTATAAAATAAGGCATTTAGCATTTTAAGTTCTCCAAATCAATTTGTCGCTAGGCCTACCTCGGGCACAAAGAGGTTCCCAACTTAGGACGCGCTTTACATTTCCGCATTATGTGTTTAAATACCGCAATATTCTTTTCATGATCCTCACTGACTTGGTTACCTTTTGTTTTTATTTTTCTTACTCCCTTCCCCAAATGTTAGTTCGTGCATTTTGGCATCATCAGCCTATCGCACCAGATCCAAGGGCCCTCCACTTACTCCTCCTCCTAGTCCTCCTAAAAAAATACAAATGCAAAAGTAAGATGGAAGAGTCCAGCTGCACCAGAAAGGAGAATATGATTGAACGGGTAGAGGCCACTGATGGCCGAGGTATTCAGGTCCTGCATGAGAACATGTCACCACTTGAACAGAAATTGCTGAAGTTTCAGGAAGAACTCGATCAAGTCCGGAATATGACCAATTTGTCATTTTCCCTCAACGTCCCCGACGTCAACCTTCCAAATGCTCAAAACCCCGCACCTCCACAAAATATCCTAATACAGCAAAATCATCTTGCACCTCACCATCACGCCACTCCCCCAAAGAACCAAACTCTCCCGACGCAGTGCAATGCTTGCCACACCTCAAATACGCTTCACTACTCATCCTAGAACCTCAAAACCCCACAAAGGAACATTTCCACACCTATAACAATCCCATCTATGTGGAAACCGTGACCCACTCTACTCCGCCTATCCCACAGGCGTCCGATTCTGATGAAAAGGATTTACTTATCAGGAACCTGGCCGAAGAGCTTAGTTAACTGACCAGCCGAGTCCAGGGTGTTGAAGGAACCAAGGGGATTGAAGGGTTGAATTATGACGACCTTTGTATCCAACCTGATGTCGAACTGCCCGAGGTGTACAAACCTCCAAAGTTCGAAATGTTTGACGGTACTGGTGATCCGAGAGTCTATCTGAGGACCTATTGCGACAAATTGGTTGACGTGGGAAAAGATGAAAGAATCCGCATGAAGCTGTTCATGAGGAGTTTGAAAGGAGACGCACTGTCTTGTTACATCATCCAAGACCCCAAGAAATGGTCAAACCGGGTAAGCATGGCGTCTGATTTTATGGACAGGTTTAGATTCAACACAGAGAACGCACCAGATATGTTCTACATTCAAAATTTGAAGATAAAACCTACAGAAACCTTTCGCGAGTATGCTACTCGTTGGAGGTCCGAAGCCGCTAAAGTCAGAACTTCTCTAGAGGAAGAACAGATGAACAAGTTCTTTGTCCGGGCTTAGGACCCGCAGTATTATGAATGGTTAATGATGGTTGAGGGCCACAAGTTCTATGACATCATCAAATTGGGTGAGCGGATTGAAGAAGGTATTAAAAACGGTATGGTTACAAATTTTGAAGCCTTGCAAGACACTAAGAAGGCTCTACCGTCTGGGTGTGTCTAAGAATAGAGACGTGAGAGCCGTTATGGTTGCAAAAAGAGCCAAGTACCCACTCAAATACCAAACCTATCCAACACCTGCACTTACATACCATCCAACCACGAATTACCAAGCACCCTCACAAAATTACCAAGCTCCACCCCCCATATATCAACCTGCTTCGCTCAGATATTCACAACCCGCTCCTGTCTACCACACTTATAATTCCCAGCCATCCCATTACCAATCACCCCCTGCACGCTAAAACTTCCCTAGACCTCATCCCAATTTTGATTGCCGCCCTCCAAAGAAATACAACGCCATAGCCGAGCCCATTGACTAGCTGTATGAGAAGCTCAAGGACAAAATACAGGCTCTCATTGACAACAAGATTATTGTGGCAAAAGACCCCGCTTCCAAACGTCCGCGACAATCCTCTGCCAGACCATAAGGGTAGAGGTATCCATATGATTGAAATAGAAGATGATTGGGATCCCGAGGGGTCAATCAGATTAATCACAGAAGGCGATGACCCAAAGAAACCCGCAGTCACTCTCAAACGGATCATAGTCCAGATTCAACCATCTGAGGCCACTTAGGTGAATATGTCTATACCATTTGATTTTGAAGCACCACCACCTGCAAAGTCACCAGTGCCGATTGAAGTTGAGTTTGTATCTCCAACAAATGCAGCGGCATCATTCGAGGTCGCAATCTTGCCACCCCAAACACACATTCCGTTTGAAGTAAGGATGGCTGCACCAATTCCGGTGGCAATGTCAACCACGCCACCCTTCTATTCAAATTCTATCCCTTGGGACTACACAGCCGAGGCGAGAAGGAAAGGCAAGGTCAGGTCTAAGGAATCTGTCGCAGCACAGGATATGACGATAACTGGTAGGGTCTACACCCCTGAGCATCTGGCCGAGTCAAGCAAGCAGGCGGCCAAATGGCCTCCCCTTATCGAAACAAGTCTCGATGACCTTTAGAGAAAGGTACATGCTAAGGAGTATTCGGTCATCGACCAGCTGAACAAGACACCGGCACATATATCCATCCTCTCTCTGTTGTAGAATTCTGAAACACACAGAAATGCTTTGTTGAAAGTGTTGAGTGAAGCATATGTGCCAAACAACATCACTAGTGGGGAAATGGACAATATGGTAGGTCAGGTACTGGAGAGTCATAAAATCACTTTTCATGAGGACGAGCTACCACCTGAAGGATTGGGGCACAACAAAGCACTGCACATCACCGTGCAATGTGAAGATCATTTCATCACAAGAATCTTGATCGATGTAGGTTCCAGTATTAATATCTATCCGTTGATAACACTCAAGAAATTGGGTAAAGGGATACATGAGATAAGGGATGGGGCGATCAATGTGAAAGCCTTCAACGGTTTCCAGAGGTCCACCATGGGGGAGATCAGTCTATGTCTGCAGATGTGACCGACTTGGTTCGAAGTGGATTTCCAGGTGATAGATGTGCCTGCATCCTACAACCTGTTGTTGGGACGACCCTGGATTTATGCTGCTGGGGTTGTAGCATCAATGCTACATTAGGCGATAAAATTCGAGTGGAACCACCAAGAGGTGATTATTCATGGTGACAGTAGCAACCCCATTTATTGTTGTCAAACTATTCTGGCGATTGACGAAAAAAGGAAGATAGGCGGAGGAACTTACCACCACATTGTATGGGTCAATGATATCGACAAGGACAAGTGGTGGGACAGCAAGATTGAGAGCATCCTGAACTGGAGAGGATATGAGCCAGGCAAAGGGCTCGATAAGAACCTCCAAGAGGTCACGAAGCCCATAAAGCTCAAGGAACATGGCGCCACTTTTGGTCTGGGGTATGAGTACACTTGGCAGGAATTCAACGACTGGTCGCCGCCTTGGCGCGGTCCCTATTACCCTTTAGAGCAGCCGATACCTCATCCTGAGCAGACTTTCAAGCAGGTCGACATTATTTACGGTTCAGACGAGGAAGAAGCACTTGCAACAATGAGGAGTTTGTTCCTAGAGGACGAATATATGGATTACTGTGTTGTTCTCGAGGAGGAGGGGGAGTAAGGCCCTTCCATACAGACTGTAATCAAGGGGACATATCTCAAGAACTGGTCTATCAAGACAACCAAAGCCCGACGAGCCTCGGGGTAGCAAGGCTAAAACAAGTATTATTTACTGTTTTATCTACTAAATGATTTTCCTTTTCCCGCATTTTTCAATTTCTGCAATAAAGATCTTCAATGTTCAAAACAATTATTCAATCTATCAAAGCATCTTCTAAGTTTCTCTTACGAATTCGATATTTATTGCTATTGTTTCACTCATTACTTTATTTATACAGCATTACTATTTCCTGTCTTGATGAACCGATAACTGTGATATGCAATGAGACAATGCAGCAAACAAACATTGATTCAGATGAAGACGACATACCTGACGAGATTGTCAAAAAAGTTGAGAACTTTGAGAACATACCTAAGTCCAACCTGGATGAGACTGAAGTTATCAACCTGGGAGATTCAGAAAACGTCAAGGAGACTCGCATCAACATTCATTTGTCACCATCAGAAAAGTAAGAATACATAGAGTTTCTAAAAGAGTATGAGGACGTATTTGCATGGCCGTATGACGACATGACTGGTCTAAATACGTCTATTGTGGCTCACAAACTGCCAACCAATCTAATGTGTCCATCGGTGAAACAAAATCTCAGAAAGTTCAAACCCAACATGAGTTTGAAATCAAAGAAGAAGTTACCAAGCAGATCAACGCCAAAGTTCTCTGGGTAGTGGAGTACCCGACATGGTTAGCGAACATTGTACTTATGCCAAAGAAGGACGGGAAGGTCAGAGTCTGCGTCGACTACTGGGATTTCAACCGGGCCAGTCCGGAAGACGACTTCCCCTTGCCAAATATACACATTCTGATTGATAACTGCGCCAAGCATGAATTACAGTCCTTCGTGGATTTCTTCGCTGGTTATCACCAGATTTGGATGGATGAGGAAGATGCTGAGAAAACAACGTTCATCACGCCATGGGGAGTGAATTGTTACAAGATGATGCCATTCGGCTTAAAGACGCCACCTACATGAGGGCCATGACCACCATATTCCATGACATGATTCACAAGGAGATCGAGGTGTACGTGGATGATGTCATTATCAAATCAAAGAAAGCTCCTGATCACATGGAGAATTTGGGGAAGTTCTTCAATAGATTGAGAAAATACAATCTGAAACTAAACCCCGCAAAGTGTGCATTCGGGGTTCCTGCTGGGAAGTTGCTGGGATTTATTGTAAGCCGCTGGGAAATAGAATTGGATCCATCAAAAGTCAAAGCCATTCAAGAGCTAACACCACCAAGGAACAATAAAGATGTGATGAGTTTTTTGGGGAGGCTTAATTACATAGCCAGTTTATAGCATAGTCTACAATCATCTACGAGCCAATCTTTAAGATGTTGAAGAAGGACGCTGCGACCCAGTGGACCGACGATTGTCAAAAGGCTTTCGACAGAATCAAGGAATATTTGTCAACACCGCCAGTCCTAGTACCGCCTGAGCCAGGCAGACCTATGTTACTCTATCTTGCCGTGTTAGATGGAGCTTTCGGCTGCATTCTGGGGCAGTACGATGAAACAGGAAAGACGGAACAAGCTATTTATTACCTCATCAATAAGTTCACTCCATATGAGTCCTGGTATTCTCTATTAGAGCGTACCTGTTGTGCTCTAACTTGGGTCGCCCAAAAGCTGAGGCATTACTTCTATGCCTACACAACATATCTCATATCAAGGTTGGATCCATTAAAGTACATCTTTCAGAAGCCCATGCCCACTGGCAAGCTAGCCAAGTGGAAAATATTGCTGAGCAAATTCGAATTGTTTACACAACTCAGAAGGCAGTTAAAGGACAAGCTTTGGCAGACCATCTTGCTGAGAATCCCGTAGACAGAGGATACGAACCCCTGATAACATATTTTCCTGATGATGAGGTATCATTCATAGGAGAAGACATTGTAGAATCCTATGATGGTTGGAGGATGTTCTTTGATGGAGCAACAAACTTCAAGGGAGTCGGTATTGGAGCAGTCCTAGTATCAGAGACCGGTCAGCATTATCCGATATCCACCAAACTCAAGTTCCCTTGAACCAATAATATGGCCGAATGTGAAGCCTGCATCTTGGGGCTGAATATGTCCATTGACATAAACGTCTAGGAACTATTAGTGATCGGTGATTCAGACTAATTGGTGCATCAGGTACAAGGAGAATGGGAAACACAGAATTCCAAGATACTGCCGTATCTACACTACGTACAGGAATTAAGAAAGAAATTCACAAATATAGAGTTCCGGCACGTGCCCAGAATCCAGAATGAGTTCGCCGATGCATTAACTACTTTGTCCTTAATGATCCAGCATCCGGACAAGAATTTCATTGACCCTATTCCCATAAAGATCCATAATCAGCCAGCTTACTGTGCCCATATCGAAGAAGAAGTAGACGAAAATCCTTGGTTTCATGACATCGATAAGTACTTGGCAAAATGAGAATACCCCGAGCTTGCAAATTCCACTCAGAAACGCACACTTCGGAGATTGTCCAACAATTTCTTCCAAAGCGGAGGAATCCTATTAGGAGGACTCCCATTTTGGGATTATTAAGGTGTGTTGACACAAAAGAAGCATCAAAACTGCTGGAAGAAATTCATGCTGGGACTTGTGGCCCACATATGAACGGTTTTGTTTTAGCAAAGAAAATACTCCGAGCTGGTTACTTTTGGATGACTATAGAAATGGATTGCATCCAGTATGTTCGGAAGTGCCACCGCTACCAGATACATGGGGATATGATAAAGGTGCCTCCAAGTGAGCTCAATGCAACCAGCTCACCATGGCCGTTCACCGCTTGGGGTATGGACGTTATTGGACCAATCGAGCCTGTCGCTTCCAATGGCCACAAGTTCATTTTGGTCTCCATTGACTACTCCACTAAATGGGTCGAAGTAGCCTCTTACAAAGCAGTTACTAAGAAAGTCATGGCCGACTTTGTCCGCGACTGCATTGTTTGTCGATTCGGAGTTCCAAAGTCATTCATCACCAACAATGGTTCTAATCTCAACAGTGACTTGATGAAATCTATGTGTGAAGCTTTCAAGATCAAACACAAGAATTCCACAGCATACAGACCTCAGATGAATGGGGCCGTAGAGGTCGCTAACAAAAACATCAAGAAGATACTAAGGAAGATGATAGAAAGGCACAAGCAGTGACATGAAAAGTTATCATTCGCTTTATTGGGATACCGCACCACTGTCCGCACATCAACAGGGGAAACTCCCTATATGCTAGTTTATGGTACAGAGGCTGTAATTCCTGCCGAAGTGGAGATTCCATCTCTAAGAATTATACAGGAAGCTGAGCTCAGCGTTGCAGAGTGGGTAAGAAGCCGTTATGAGAAACTAGACCTCATAGACGGGAAGAGAATGAATGCAGTATGACATGGTCAACTATATCAGAAAAGAATGGCCAGGGCCTTCAACAAGAAAGTCAAGTCAGGACGATTCACACCAGGGCAACTAGTGTTAAAGAAAATCTTTCCACATCAACATGAAGCCAAAGGGAAGTTCTCTCCCAACTGGCAAGGTCCGTACATGGTTCATAGAGTGCTGACAGGAGGAGCAATCATACTTGCAGAAATGGACGGAGAAGTTTGGACGGAGGAGCAATCCTCCCGTTTAAGAGAGGATGCATAGGCAGCCCTATGGGTTCGGTCACAATTCAATAAAAATCTATTTTCCCCGCAATTGGAAACTGGGGCAGAATTTTGAGGAGGTCCCTTTAAATTCCGAAGCGAGTAGCATTCCACAAGCATTCACCCAGCCAACTGGGGCCGAATTTTGAGGAGGAGCAAGTTCAGCCAATTGCCGCGCGAGCAGTAGTCAAAGGCATCCACCCAGCAAACTGGGGCAGAATTTTGAGGAGGAGCAAGTTCAGCCAATTGCCGCGCGAGCAGTAGTCAAAGGCATCCACCCAGCAAACTGGGGCAGAATTTTGAGGAGGAGCAAGTTCAGCCAATTGCCGCGCGAGCAGTAGTCAAAGGCATCCACCCAGCAAACTGGGGCAGAATTTTGAGGAGGAGCAAGTTCAGCCAATTGCCGCGCGAGCAGTAGTCAAAGGCATCCACCCAGCAAACTGGGGCAGAATTTTGAGGAGGACCCTCAAAATTCCGCAGCAGAAGAGGTCGCATGTCTCAAGCCGTGTCATGTCGTCGGTTCATCTAAAAAAAACAAACTATTTTTAGATTATATATTACAAAATCATGCATATTTATTTTTTCTAAAGCAGCTTGTTTAGCGAATGCTACCCCAATGACACATACAGTATCATCATGATCAAGCAAACGAGCCAAGCAGGGCCAGCAGGAATGCGAACTAACCTTTCCCCTTTACGAAACTCACGATTTTTCTTTGGATGCAAGCACAAAAGTGAAAAAACCCCTCAACATATTATCCGCTCAAAGGACAGACATCATTCCTCAAACTCGTCACGCCGACACTTATTATCAACACAAACAATGCTTCATTATCACAATGCTCTATTGTAATTTAACACCAGCTAAGAATTTCTGTTGTCCTTCCTTAAATATTGCATAAGGCTACCTTTCTGCCTTCCGAGACTAAACGATGTATCCATCTGCATTCGCATATTGCATAAGGCTACCTTTATGCCTTCCGAGACTAAATGCTGTCTCCATCTGCATTCGCATATTGCATAAGGCTACCTTTCTGGCTTCCGAGACTAAATGCTGTCTCCATCCGCATTTGCATATTGCATAAGGCTACCTTTCTGCCTTCCGAGGTTAAACGCTACCTCCATATGCATTCGAATGTTGCATAAGGCTACCTTTCTGCCTTCCGAGGTTAAACGCTACCTCCATCTGGATTTGCATATTGCATACGACTACCTTTCTGCCTTTCGAGGTTAAACGCTACCTCTATCTGCATTCGCATATTACATAAGGCTACCTTTCTGCCTTCAGAGGTTAAACGCTATCTCCATCTACATTCGCATATTGCATAAGGCTACCTTCCTTCCTTCCGAGGTTAAACACTACCTCTATTTACTTCTCAAAAAGCAACCAATGCCTTTAGCATTATTTACTGCACTTTCCTTTTGGGCTAAGCTCTGCCCCTTTTATTCGCAAGACTAAGCTCTGTCTTGTCAGCATCATACTATTGCATCTTCATGGGCTGAAATATCGCCAACTTATCCAAAGGCGTCATCGTTCGGAGGCACCATCTTCATGGCCCGAGAACACCATGTCATGGCCTGAGGATCTCTTTTATCAGTTTGCATATCATTATTCAAAGGCATCATGGTTCGGAGGCACCATCTTCATGGCCCGAGAACACCATGTCATGGCCTGAGGATCTCTTTTATCAGTTTGCATATCATTATTCAAAGGCATCATGGTTCGGAGGCACCATCTTCATGGCCCGAGAACATCATTTCATGGCCTGTAAATCCTGCATCAAGAAATTCATGGCACAGGACATCATGGTCTAAGGACGTCATCATTAACTGTCCAAAGACATCATTCATAGTCCAACGGGAATTTGCACCATGTGTAAATTACGCACGATATGTTTGTATTACTCATTTGCAGGTAACCCGGCAAGCAACATCCATCATGGCAGGCGCGGTCCTGCCCCAGTTCTCCTAACTACCCACGAAGCCGCTCGTTCACCCAACCTTGCACTTTGCGTCCATCCTTATAAAACTTCATCGGTATACTTCGCCGGTGGCTCCTGAACTACATACGACCTGATTCCAGTAAAACCAGAGATATGTAGACAGCTCAGAAACTAGGGTGCAGCCCGAACCTTTCAAGCTATTTCCACTCGGTCAAATTGGCCATCATGTCTTTACCCGACACTCTTTCATCCTTCCGGGGTAAAGAGGGGAAGCTGGTGATACCCAATTTTTTCTCAAATTATTTTAAATTTGCATATATACCTTCAAAATCAAGTTCCATAACAATTGGTATTTTTCCATAATTTTCTCATATTTTTATAAATTTATTTCTAATTTATCCAGTATTTTTATCTCTAATAGTTAATTGTAAATTGCATTACAAATGATTTCAAATACATCTCTTGACTTAATACATTATTTTTGGCCTTGGTAAGATCAAATTATTTCACAATCGGTCAAATTGGCACCTTTTGGCTATTTCTATTCAATAATTGGTCATTTATATTTTTTAATATTGATTAACCATTTTTCTTTTATTTCTTAATCACCAATTTCATTATTCTGATTATTAGTTATTTTTAACTAATTTTAATTGAGTATTTAACAGCTAGTCACATTTTATTTAAATCATAGCCCCAATTAAACCCAAAACCCCAAGACCAATGCCATATCATACCCGGCCTAACCCCAAACCAATCTGAGCCGTTGATCAAATTAGATCAACGACCCAGATTTCTATTACCTTAATTAAACCCTAGACTAACCCCCCGACCCCTCTCATTCTCACCGGTCCCTCATCTCTCTAAATTTCTCTCTCTCTCTCTAGTCTCTTCTAGAGACTTCCAGTCTCTTCTTCTCCAATGAAGATGGCTCGTCTTCTCTGGCTACCTCTCTTGCCGGAAATCATGGATCCTCACTCCTCTTAGCTTCATGGCTCCATCCTACACCGAGTATCACTGTCTGGAGGTACTTAGGAGATCCTGAAGCGGTTCACCTCACCCCATGGATTTTCATGCCGTTCTCCGGCCATCTACGATCGTCCGAGTAAGATTTCCTCATTTTTCGGCTAGAACCAGTGATTCTTTAGCCGGTTCTCCTTCTCTTTGGGTTGTATCTATGAAACCTTAACTATTAGTCTCTGATTTTCATAGATCTATAACAAATATTGGCTTATTCTGAGTTATTTTTGGTGTTTTCAAAAGGTTTTCCGATTTTTATGAAGTGACTCTTCACCTTCTAACTAGGGTTTTCAAACCTCTTTTCAAAAATGATTTCCCTTCATATTTTAAGTATTATCTTATGATTTTTTATTATGTTTAAGTTTTATTCGAGCCTTTTTCCTTTGTGTCTGAGTTATTTCGTTAAAAACCCTAAAGTCTTACCTTTCACCTATGGCTCTGAGTTTGTTTACAACGTTGTGTTCATTTGTTCTATTGTGTTCACACTGTTCTCTTGATTATTCTGTGATTTCGTGATGTTTTATCCTATATTGCTTGTTAGGGTTTCTGGTTTCTATTACCATGCTTAATCTGCGATTCATCTCTATTCATTGTTTATCGATACCTCTAAATCTTCGCCTTTCCTGCTTGTATTATGCTTATTCAGTGATTCATGTCATTGTCCTATGTAAACCCCTAATTTCGTGTGATTTTATCCTATTTTAATCACTAGGGTTTCTGACTCTCTTCTATTATGTGTTTACTTTGTGTAACCTATGCTGATTCTTAAATTAGTACTACCCCTATTTCGAATCCCTAATTTCCTGTGATTGATTTACTTTAATTGATTTCCAGTGAAAATCTTTACGACTATTAGTTATTTCTTGCTTTATTACTATCAATTGATTCTTACAGTAGTGCTTTAATGAACCTGCCCCCAATTCCCTACTCTGTGCTTACTATGTATGAATCTTTCCTTATTTGCTTCCTTTCGTTACTTGTAATCTTTTCCTACCGTTGGAGAGTTAACTCCCTTAATTAAGGAAGTACCCATACTATTCTGATACTGATTGATTATGAATCCCTTTGATCACTGCCAGACTTTGGTTTGCACCTTATTTACTACTATTTTCAAAGCTTTATATACCCAGGCCTTTTATTTTCCAAACACACGAATTGATCTGTTCAAATCTCTCTCTCACAATAAAAAAACTCTCTGCTCTCTCTCTCCTCTGTGCTAGTTACTGATATTCTAAGTTAGGCGGCTGCAAGCCAAGGCTAACTATTGTGCATCTCCTACTTCCTATTTGTGTTACTGATTTCTTCACTTCACTGGTATGTTCTAATTTAGATTTCAGTCCTCAAACCAACATGTTTCTATCACTGTTGTAATTCAGTGTGTTTCTAATTTGCTTTTACTTATTATTCAACATGTATCTAGGATCCTGAAATCCCATCTTCATGTTAAGTTAGGCTTTACTTTTTTATGACCAACATGTTTCTGTATACTTAGCACCTTCTTCTTACGTGAATCTCCATGCCTATGACTGGTACATTAGTGTAATCATGGTCTTAGTTGTTTTGGTGTTAATCTAACCTAGTACTTTATTTTACCCCCTAATCTTCTGAACCCTTAGGAGCTTCTGATTGCATGCCTATATGTGAGTCTGCCTGCTATATGTTTGCCCTCACATGCTCTGTATTTGTCCCTCAAATCCCATTACCCCTGTCTGTGATTGTTGGACTATCCCTGGTCCTTTGTGTGATGTTGAACTTCTATTCCAATCAAATTTCCCTCTTCAAAATTGTTTTCTTACTTAAATCCTTTTAAAGAAATAAAAATCACTCTCACATATACTCTTAGAAGTCTAGGTTCTGCCCCTTCTGTGTGAGCATTGCCTTAGGACCCTTAAGTTCCCTCTGAACTTTGACACACAGAGGCTGGCCATTCCACACTGCACTTACTCTATTTTGGCTATAAATCTGGGTGTGAGCACTGCCCGGGAGCCCTTGAGGTCCTTAGGGAACTCTGACACACCCGGATTATGAGAAGGTTGTGAAACAATACTCGGCATTGAGGACCCGGAGACTTGAGCCTATTCTATAGGCTCCCTATAGTTAACTTCTTATTTTCCTTCTATTTCAGTTGTGTAATTCGTATTCAATAGGTAAACAACTCTGGGGTCGGATAGTGAAAAATGGATGGGTGATATGCATGCTGTAGTATAATTAAGGGTAGAAACCATGCTTCTAGGTTTATTTTCTCTATGCGCAATAGAAACCATGTTTAGGTACACCCTGCCATGCATTAGATATCATGCTACTTAGTATGTATGTGTATTCAACATTTCATCTACGCTTAGAAATCCTGCCTATGATAAACAATAAAATAAGTTGCTATTGCGTGATTCTGCCCATGTTCTGAAATTTCACTAGAAGTACTGTCTTAGGATAAATAAACTGCAATCACGTCTCATCATGCTATACACGTAGAGATCCTGTTTTAGGTAAACAACGATTAAAATCTGTCACCTATGCTATTCCTGAAACTGCGCATAATGCTATGATCCTATGTCCATTTAGAAATCCTATTTAAGTTATTATGCATCATGCTGCATTAGATATTATGCTATAGGATCGTATCTATTTAACTGCATTTAGTCTAAACACAGAACAGTCCCCTGTTCTCAGCAACTGGCAATTGGTCTTTGTACATCTTCACACCTAGAATCACATGTTATTAGCTATAAACAACCTAGAGTCATTAACAAAACTGAATAACTGTTACATGTTATCCAACACTTAGGCAAGCCTTAGGTAATTAACTTAAAAAAAAGAAGAAGATAAAATCAGAACTGTCTTTGTGATCATGTTTAACTGTCAGCATGTTTAAAACTAGTAGGCAAGCCTGATTAAGACTTCCTCTCTGAGTTTTACAATAATTTGTCTTTGTGTTATCACCTAGATACCATGCTTTAGGATTCTGAATTAATATGGACCTTAATTTTGTATAAGACATGATGCTTATGTGTACTGTGTGTGGAGGAATATTTGAGTCTTTATCTGTTTCTATGCTTTCCTTTATCTGCAGTCTTACTTGTTTTGTTATCTGTCGCCTTAGAAGTTTACCTTTAAAACCTGAGGGTCTGCCTAGCACCTCCATTAGGATATGAGTCCTAATTTTCTTCGGGACTTATAGGAAGGGATGGGTAACAACATGCAATAGAGGTTGAGAGCAACACTCGTTTTAATAACCTTATGGGGTGGGAAGGGTAGAATATAGATATGATGACCGGTGCGCTAATACCACGTGTAACCCCCCTTTGAGGAGTGATTACCGGGTATTGCATTGATGTGATCCATATTATTATAAACCTAGGACACCTTTATATGATAACTCGTAATTCCTTTTCAAAATCTAGTCTTCTTCACTGTTTTCCAAACATCTACATACTTAAGACTTAAATCGCCTCTTATTTGAGCCTTTACTTGTTATTTGCTAGTTGTACAAATTCACGAAATCATTTGGCCAGGAACCACATTTGTGGATCCTGAGGGATGCCTAACACCTTCCCCTTAGGATAATTTCAAGCCCTTACCTAAATCTATGATTAGCAACGTAATTATAATTGAACCCCTTAGGTGCCCTAACACAACGTTAAAATCGTTAGGTGGCGACTTATCAAAATATGCAAATCCCTTTCCCAAACGGAACGAGTTGTCCCAACCAATGGCATAAACCCGATTCCGCAAGGAAAAAAAAGAGGCGCGAAAACCATTAAGAACAAGTATCCCTTGCCACTCATCGATGATTTTTTTGACCGGTTGCAGAGTGCCCCGGTGTTTTCTAAGATTGATTTGAGATCGGGATATCATCAGTTGAGGATTCGGGCCTCACATGTTCCGAAGACTGCTTTTCGTACGAGATATGCCCATTATGAGTTCCTAGTGATGTCCTTTTGCTTGACTAATGCCCCAACAACATTTATGGACTTGATGAACAGGGTGTTCAGGCCGTACATTGATTCATTTGTCATTGTCTTCATTGATGACATTCTGATTTACTCACGTAGCCTGGGAGAGCACGATCAACATTTGAGAGTGGTGCTCCAGGCTTTGCGAGAACAAAAGCTATATGCTAAGTTCTCCAAGTGTGAGTTTTGGTTGGATTCCGTGGCGTTCTTGGGACATGTAGTATCGGGAGAGGGTATCAACGTTGATCCTAAGAAGATTGAGGCAGTTCAGAGTTGGCCACGTCCTACTTAAGCTGCGAAGATCAGGAGTTACTTGGGTCTAGCAGGCTACTACCGGCGATTTGTGGAGGGATTTTCATCCGTTGCAACCCCATTTACTAGATTGAATCAGAAGAATGCCCCGTTCCGATGGTCCGACGAGTGTGAGGCGAGCTTTCAGAAGCTCAAGACAGCATTGACCACAGCACCAGTCCTGGTATTGCCTTCCGGTTCTGGGATGTATACAGTATATTGCGACGCTTCACGCGTTGTCTTGAGGTGTGTGTTGATGCAGGAAGGGAGAGTTATTGCTTATGCTTCGCGCCAACTGAAGGTTTATGAGAAGAATTATCCTGTGCACGATTTGGAGTTGGCGGCGATTGTTCATGCTCTGAAGATTTGGAGGCACTATTTTTATGGGGTATCCTGTGAGGTTTATACGGATCACTGTAGCTTACAGCACTTGTTCAGGCAGAGGGATCGTAATTTGAGGCAACACATGTGGCTTGAGTTGATGAAGGATTATGATATCACCATTCTTTATCATCTGGGCAAGGCGAATGTGGTAGCAGATGCTTTAAGCAGGAAGGCAGAGAGTATGGGTAGCTTGGCTTATATTTCAGCAGAGGAGATACCTCTATCCTTGGACATTCAGTCCTTGGCTAATCGCCTGGTAAGATTAGAACTTTCAGAGCCTTGTCGAGTTCTAGCACATGTGGTTTCTCAGTCTTCATTATTGGGTGAGATTAAGGCTCGGCAGTTTGATGATCCGTGCTTGGAAGAGCTTCGGGAGACAGTGGTTCAGGGTGGTTCCATGGAGGTTACTATTGGCGAGGATGGTGTTCTGAGACTTCAAGGTTGTTTATGTGTTCCTAAGGTTGATGGCCTGAGGGAGAATATTCTAGAGGAGGCACACAGTTCCCGATACTCTGTTCATCCTGGTGCTACGAAGATGTATCATGATTTGAAGCAGCATTACTGGTGGAGGCGGATGAAGAAGGACATTGTGGAGTATGTGGCTAGGTGTCTTAATTTCCAGCAGGTTAAGTATGAGCACCAGAGGCCATGAAGCCTACTTCAGAAGATGCCCATTCCCGAGTGGAAGTGGGAGCGCATCACTATGGACTTCGTGGTTGGGTTACCTCGGACTTTGCGGAAGGTTGACTCGGTTTGGGTCATTGTGGACAGGTTGACCAAATCGGCGCATTTCATTCCAGTGGCTACTACATATACTTTTGATACTTTGGCACATATCTACATTCGGGAGATAGTCCGGTTGCACGGTGTGCCGGTGTCCATTGTATCAGATCGAGGTCCTCATTTCACCTCGCACTTATGGAGAGCATTGCATAGTGGGATGGGTACCCAGATAGATCTCAGCACATCATTTCACCCTCAGACTGATGGTCAGTCGGAGCGTACAATTCAAATATTGGAGGACATGCTCAGGGCATTTGTGATTGACTTCGGAGGTCAGTGGGACCAGTCTTGCCTTTGGCTGAGTTTTCTTACAATAATAGTTACCAGTCCAGCATCGAAATGGATCCATTTGAGGCTTTGTATGATCGGCGATGTCGTTATCCCATCAGGTGGTTTGAGCCTGGCGAGGCTAAGTTATATGGCACCGACCTGGTGAGTGATGCTTTCCAGAAAGTGAAGTTGATTCAGGAGAGGCTCCGCACAACACAGTCCAGATAGAAGAGTTACGCGGATCGAAAGGCGCGTGATGTATCATTTATGGAGGGAGATAATGTTGAATGTCTCACCGATGAAGGGTATTATGAGGTTCGGGAAGAAGGGCAAGCTGATCCCAAGGTTTATAGGTCCCTTCGAGGTGTTGAGGAGAGTTGGGGAGGTTGCTTATGAGCTAGCTTTACCTCCCAGGTTGTCAAGGGTCCACCTAATTTTTCATGTATCCATGCTCCGGAGCTACCACACCGACTTCTCTCACGTGGTTGATTTTGTCACTATTCAGTTGGATGAGAGGTTGGGCTATGAGGAGGAGCCAGTTGCTATTATTGATAGACAGGATCGCCGTTGAGGTCCAAGAGAGTTTCTAACGTAAAGGTCCAGTGAAGGGGCCAACCGGTTGAGGAGGCGACCTGGGAGTCCGAGGAGGACATGCAGAGCAGATATCCACATTTATTCAACACTTCAGGTATGATTCTAGACCCGTTCGAGGACGAACGTTTGTTTAAGAGGTGGAGAATGTAACGACCCAACTGGTCATTTTGTGTATCAGGACACCGATCCCCTAAATGAGACTTCCCATAGCGGCTTATTATGATTTATGACTTGCGGGGACAGATGGTTCGGGATTCGAAAGCGTTTAGAGTGGTATAGGAACACTTGGTTCCTTAAGGTTGGCCTTTAAGGCCAAAGTTTGACTTCGGTCAACATTTTGAGTAAATGACCTCGAAATCGAGTTTCGATGGTTTTGGTAGCTTTGTATGATGATTTCGGACTTGGGCATATGTTCGGAATGGGTTTTTGATGACCCGGGGGCGTTTCGGCGCCCAATATCAAAATTAGAGTTTCCTTGAGTTTGAAATTTGGTTTGGAACGTGTTTTTGTGTTATCAAGGTCCGAACGGAATTCCAAGACTGGGAATAGTTCCATTATGTCATTTATGACTAGCCTGCAAAATTTGGTTTCATTCTGAGTAGTATAGGTCGGTTCGGCACATTGTTAGCGAATTCAAGAACTTGAAGTTCTTAAGTTATGATTCTAGGGGTTTTGGGATGTGATTTTGAGTTTTAGCATTGTTTTGAGCATCCCGAAGGCTTGAGCGAGTCCGTATTATGATTTGGGACTTGTTGGTATTTTGGACGGGGGCTCGGTGGGCCCAAGTGCCTCCCGGACACCACACGAGGCTAAAAACCAGCTAAAATAGCTGCTGGTGCACCTGTTCTGGTGTGATCCGCATGTGCGGTTTCCCAGTCGCAAGTGCAGGACCGCTCCTATGGCCTCGCAGGTGCGACCCCCAGCGGGCAGCCCAATTCTCGCAGGTGCGGACAAAGTTCCGCAGGAGTGGAACCGCGAGTGCGGTCTCCCCAGGCTTCCTCGTCCATTTCCGCAGGTGCGGTCCTCGAGCCGCAGGTGCGGAACCACTGTCAGGCAGTGTGTTCTTTTAAACATGGGAAAGGCTCATTTTATCCACTTTTCTTCCACCATTATCGACTCAGGGAGCTTGGGAAAGGGACAATCCACCTAGCTACTGAAAGGTAAGTGATTTCTACTCCAATATTAGTTTAATACATGAAATCCTAGGTAGATTAACCTCCTAATTAGTGGAAAATCATGGGTTAGAGTGAAAACTTAGGTTTTAGCTATTCCTTAGCAATTGTTCATCTTCCACTGCCCGAGGCCTCCAGAAAGAAGCCGTTCTTTTGCATTGCACTTCTTCATGTCTTGGATGAAAACTTGGAAAATTACCACGAAATTTGCCATGGAATCGTACAAAAACTATAGATTAATGATCCTTAGGTTACGGGTAAGTGTTTCCTTCGGTAATTTTTGGAATCCGAGCATGCGGGCCCGAGGTTGGATTTTAGGATTTCTTCAAGAATGGCGAATTTGTCTTAGTAGTAGAAGGATTTCCATACTTTGAGCATAAATTGATGTATTTGTATAACATTTGGCTAGTTTCGAGTCCTCGGGTGTAGAGTTCGGAGTTTCGGGCGCGTTCTTAATCCGGGGAGTAGATTCGACATGAGGTGAGTCTCCTTTCTAACCTTTTAAGAGGGAATTGTCCCCATAGGTGATTATAAATAATTGCATGTCCTTATTTGCGGGGGAAACACACGCACGGAGTGACGAGAGTCCGTGTGTAGCTACTAGTATGTTATTATGGGTAGTTCTAGTGTCATGCCCCGAAATCCCACCATCGGGCCGTGATGGCATCTAATGTTGAACCCGCTAGACAAGCCAACCTGTATAGGTAAACTAGCATATTAACATCAATTTAATAGGATAAACTAAACGGTTCACAATTTAACAGCGGAAATAAATATGGTTTCAAACTAAATAAGTAAAACAATACAACGACGCGTAAATTTTCCCAAAACCTGGAGTCACAAACTCACGAACTGTCTATAAGAGTGCTAAATACAAGTCTGAAAAGGGAATACATAGCTGTCTCTGAAACTAGGGAAAAACAAGACAGAAGTGAAGAAAAAGGGATGGAAGAGACGCCAAGGCCCACGAACGCCAGCGGGTATACCTTGAAGCCTCTATGATAAGCTGGAAGACACTCCCACTAATGATGTCCTCCGGGTCCGGCTGCGTAATCTGCACAACATAAAGAAGTGCAGGTGTAGCATCAGTACAACCGACCCCATGTACTGAGTAAGTGCCGATCCTAACCTCGGCGAAGTAGTGACGAGGCTAAGGCACGACAACAAAGTGTACCTGTGCAGTTCAATAGTATAGCAGAAACTAAACAAGAATAAAATTACGGGGAGAACATGCTGGGGGTAAGAGATAGAAAATACTGAAATGACATAAACGAAAACAACAGTCTGAAATATCTGAAAGTAATAACGGGAAATGACAACACAGATTAAACAGTGAAAGATGCGGCACGACATGTCCCCTCGTGCATAATAATAATATAAAACATGGCATGGAATGTCCCTCGTGCATAATTAATATAAACATGGGACAGAATGTCCCCTCGTGCATAATCAATATAAACATGGCACAAAATGTCCCCTCGTGCATAATAAATATAAACATGGCACGAAATGTCCCCTCGTGAATAATAAATATAAACATGGCACGGAATGTCCCCTCGTGCATAATAAATATAAACATGGCACGGCATCGCCCTTCGTGCTTTAACACTCTTCCTCACCCAAACAACAATCACAAACAAGGACAAGGAAATAAATAGAGTACAAATAGAAATCCCGGCAAGGGAACATCAATTAAACAATTAAATCCCGGCAAGGGAACATCAATTAAACAATTAAATCCCGGCAAGGGAACAATAACAGTAATCTCAACATCCCAATAAGGGAGCCAATATCAAAAGCAATAATGACCCGGTAAGGGTATATTTTAGTAGCTCTTTCTCTTTCTTTCACTTTGTTTCATAATTTACTCTATTACTTGAGTCAATGCTCCAAAGGATACAATTATCTCATATACCTTCAACATTCATATTACAATCTGAGCCAATGCTCCAAAGGATACAATTATCTCATATACCTTCAACATTCGTATTACAATGTGATCCAATGCTCCAAAGGATACAATTTTCTCATATATATTCATCATTCGTACTACAATCTGAGCCAATGCTCCAATAGAGTTTAAAGATTACAATTCCCTTCACATATTCTTCACAACATATAGAAATCATCAATTAAGCATGGAAATTACCACAAAATCAGAATATTCACAATATAAGGACTCACGGTCGTGCTAGACACCAATGTATAGATACTCGTCACCATGCCTATACATCGCATTTGACAATTAGCAAGTAGAAAATTATACTCAACTCCTATTCCCTCAAGCTAAGGTTAGACCAAACACTTACCTCGGGTCCAAAGTATAGCAATCAACCCTCTAACACCGCCTTTCCTTTAGAATTCGACCCCGGAATGGTATTATCTAGACATAATCAACTCATGTATATCAATAAGGATTCAATGATCAAATTACATGGCCTAATTATCCATTTCCTAGCATTCTTCCAAAATTATCAAAATTCGACCCCAGGCCCGCTCGCTTGGATTCATGAAATTCTCGAAGGGAACACTCACCCAAAGCCTAAGGATCATAAATATATGATTTTTACTTGATTTCATGGCCAATTCATAGGAAATTCTAAAGTGATCACAAGTTCTAGGTTGCTACCCACTTTCTTGAATTTTTGCACTACTTTATGTAATTAATTAGGCTAGGATGCATGCATGAAACAAGTTTCCAGGTGGGATTCACTTACCTTATGAGACCTGGTTGACAACTCTTAAAAATGGAGGAAATCGCCTAAGGAAGAAGATGGAAAATGAGAAAAATGGGTTTAAAACCCGTTTTTAAAACTCACTGCCTAAACAGTGAACTCGCACCTGTGGATCTGGGGACCGCACCTGCGGAATTGGGCTAGGGGTTTGGGATTGCACCTGCGAAGTGGAGACCGCACCTGCGGTCTCGCACCTGCGAGAAATTCTCCGCAACTTCGATGGCTGGCCAGGCCACTAGTGATCGCACCTGCGATGCCTGGGACCGCACCTGCAGTCTCGCACCTACAATGATGGGAAACCACACCTGCGGTCACACTAGAGCAGGTGCACCAGCAACCTTGTTTGCTAGTTTTTAGCCCTGTTAGGTGCCCGGAAGGCACCTGGGCCCACCCGAGCCCTAGTCCAAATATACCAACGAGTCCCAAATCATATTACGGACTCGCTCGAGCCTCCGAAACACTCAAAACAACGCTAAAACTCGAAATCACACCCCCAAAACCCAAGAACCAAACTTAGGAATTTTAAGGTTTCTAAACTTCGCTAACAACGTGCCGAACTAACCTATACAACTCGAAATGATACCAAATTTCGCAGATGACTCCCACAACATCCTACGAACTTATCCGTGCGATCAAATCGCCAAAACAACATCATATACATCGAATTAGGCCTCAAAATTCATGAATTCTAGCAAATTTCATAAAACATCAAATTTTCCATTTTAAGTCCGAAACCCGTCAAACGAAATCCGATTTCAACCAAACTTCACAAAAAGTGCTTAAACCATATATATGACCTGTACCGGGCATCGGAACAAAAATACAGGCCCGATACCATCACTTTCTAGTCAGATTTCATTTTCAATTTCCTTAAATACTTTCAGAAAATAATTTTACTCAAAAATTCATTTCTCGGGCTTGGGACCTCGGAATTCGATTACGGGCATACGCCCAAGTCCCATATTTTCCTACGGACTCTCCGGGACCGTTAAATCACGGGTCCGGGTCCGTTTACCTAAAATGTTGACCGAAGTCAAATTTATTCATTTTAATATCAAACCTTAGAATTTTTTTTCCACAGAATTTCATATTAAGCTGTCCAGCTACGCGCCCGGACTGCGCACACAAATCGAGGCAACTACAAATGAGGTTTTCAAGGCCTCGGGAGTACAGAATGGGGTAATAAAACAGGCGATGACCCTTTGGGTCGTCACATCTAGTCTCACGAGCATGCTTATATGTGCCTTACATGTATTCCTAAACGTATTTTGAGTTGCTTATTATCCTTGAATTGGCATGAGAATATTAGGAAGTTTTGTTCCATAATATATTACTTAAGTTCTTGCTTTAAAGAATAATCTCTGTTAATTCCTTAAAAATTGATAATTTTATGTATGTATGTGGCACCCGCGTCACATGTATGATTCGTGAGCGGAATAGCCCTACTATTATGTCAATCACGTCGCATGTTCGATTCACGAGCGGGGTAATAGATGCATCTATGGTTCGAGCCGTTCGACCCTCAGCAGTGCACATTTATTTTCACTACGTTTCGGCCGTACTCTTCCGGCCTATTATGTGCTATATGATTTACTGGGAATTTGTTGTAACTGTGTAAATTGTTTCATGTTAAAAAGGGAATTTAGTACATTATATGCTAGTGAAATTTGACATGCAAAGGTAATTACAACTATACTTGATAATTTATATCTTTGTGATTTCTACGATTGTTATACCTGCCTAGTTCCTATTAAATCATGTTATTTAGAAATGTTGACCCTAGTAAGTATCATGTCTACCTCTCTTCACTACTTCTTCGAGATTAGGCGGGATACTCACTGGGTACATATTGTTTATGTACTCATACTACGCTTCTGTACTTAATTGTACAGGATCTGAGGCAGGTGCATCTGGGTATTCATCTGGAGCTCGTCCCTGACGTGTATTTAGCGTGGATTTCTCGATGAGCTGCTTTCCTTGACGCATCTCTCTGGCAGCACCTTGGAGTTCCTCTTTTATTTTGCTATGTCTGTATTACTTTTCTTCAGACAGTAAGGCAGGCTTGTACTTTCTTTTGGATACTCATTCTATGAGATGCCCATAGACCTGTGACGCCAGTTGCTGGCATGCACATGTAGTGGATATTCTATTTTGTTGGGTTGTAATTATTAGTGTTGATTACTATATTACTCAATTTTGGTTGTCTAAGTCACTTGTTTACTTCCAAATTTGAAATCTAAAAGAAAACCTCTCAATGATGGAAAATTATTTTAGGAATTAAAAACGGGATCACTAGTAAATTAAGGTTGGCTTGCTTGACATCAGAGTTGGGCGCCATCGCGACCTAAATTGGGATTTGGGTCGTGACAGCAACTAAATAGAACACAGGATCTGACGCGATTTCCTTAATACAACAAGTCTAGGAAATGTAAATAACGACAAAATAAGAAGGAGAAGGGTGGGGCTGCGAACGCCGTGCACCTACCTCACAGTCTCCGGTAATTGCTCCAATGAGGATGAATCAAAACTCACTCAATCCTGGCACCTAAATCTGCACACAAGGTGTAGGGAGTAACATGAGTACGCCAACTCATTAAGTAACAAATATAAATAAAGACTTGAGAAATACGAAACATATAAATATAAATCATAAATCCACAAAAGTTACAGTTCCTCTTTCAAAATCGTAGGTACGACAATTTGTAATGCTTACAAATCGATTTTAGTAAAAATCTTTTGAAATTTGTACTTTTCAATTGTTTCCATAGAAATTCAAGAAGAATTTAGTGTAAAAATGCCAGAAATCATCAATAGCCTCTCGGGCCAAAACATATTTCATAAACTGCCCCTCGGGCGTAACATCACTCGAAAACAGTCACTCAGCATGCCTCATAGTCACTCTGAATCAGCCCCTCGGGCAACCTCACAGTCACTCATGCCTCCCAATCGCTCGTCACTCAGCACTCGCACTCAGTAGGTACCTGAGCTCGCTGGGGGTGTACAGACTTCGGAGGTGCTCCTACAACCCAAGTGCTATAACAAGCCATATCGTGGCATAATCACTCAAGCTCTCGACCTCTCATATATCATAAATAGTGTAACATGCTGCGGCGCACATCTCGATCCCATAATATCCTCACAACATAGGCCCTCGGCCTCACTCAGTCAAGAACCTCTCAAAAATCCACTCGGGATGTCAGTAAAAATAGGAACTCGTCCCAAAATATCTTTAATATGCATCAAAGTGGGGTAATGAAACTCAATCAAACAGTAATCAGGAAAAATCATGTCTGAGTGCAACTTTCAAATAAAAACAGTGAAGAAATAGTAGTAAAAACCCCCCAAGGGGTCCAAACACTTGGCACGAGGCCCAAATACGACATTCAGCCCAAAACATAGTAATCATCTTTGAAACATGAAATATCATATGATTTATAATCAGATACGCAACTTAATAGTTGCTACAAAACGGACCAGGTCACAATCCCCCAATAGTGTATGCCACACACTCGTCATCCAGCATGCACACCACTCCAAAATAGTGATATAGTGCGAAGTCCGGTGTTTCATACTCTCAGGTCCAGATTTATAATCGTTACTTACCTCAAACCAGATGAAAATCTACTCTGCGATGCCCTTGCCACTCGACTCGGCCTCAACATGCCTCGAATCTATTCAAAAACAGATTCATATCATCAAAATATGCCAAAAGAACAAAGCCCACTCAAAAATAATCAATTTACATAAAAAATCCAGAAATTGGCCAAACCCGACCCTCGGGCCCACGACTCAAATTCTGATAAAAACCACAAAACTAGAACCCTTACGCTCTCACGAGTTCATGCATACCAAATACATCAAAATCGTACCCCAAATGGCCCATCAAATTCCCAAATTATACTCTCAAATTTCAAGCCCTAATCTCCCAAATTTTTCCACTAAAACATGATCAAACAATGGAATAATCGCCATAAAAACAAGATATAAGGTCCAAGTAGCTTACCCCACTGAACACACTTAATTCCCCCTTGAAATCACATCCTCAAGCTCCAAAATCCTTCAACAATGGAGGAAAAATGAACAAATTTTGTGAAGGAATCTATTTATATGTTCTGCCTAGCGATTGCCACATTTGTAGCCCTTTCCTCGTACCTGCGGACCCGCACCTGTGGTCCCAGGTGCGCACCTGCGATAGTTCACTTAAAGCCCAAGTTCCGCACATGCGTTCCACCAACCGCACTTGCGGGCTCGCAGGTGCGGCCCATCTCTCGCATCTGCGGTTCTTCTCCAGCTAACAGTTTCCGCACCTACGATGGCCAACCCGCACCTGCGGCCACCCGTCCGCATCTACGGAATCACAGAACAGTCTCACACCAGCAAACTGTAATGCCAAAATCTCATCCGTCAACCATCCAAACTCATCCCGAGGCCCTCAGGACCTCAACCAATGGCACCCACAAGTCATATATGATCACTCGAACTTAGTCGAACCCTCGGAACACCCAAAACAACATCAAACCACAAAATAGATTTATAATTCAAGCCTAAGGATTTCTAAACTTCTGAAATTCACCAACGATGGCCACTCAAACCACGTCCGAATAACCTAAAATTTTGCGCACCCCAAATGACAATACGAACCTATCCAACTTCCATAATTCCATTCCGACCCCGATAGCTAATCCACTGCGGACTGGAAATCGCCAAAAATCTAATTTTGTCAATTCAAGCCTAAATCTACTCCGAACCTCTGAATGACATTCTGAACACACTCCTAAGTCCTAAATCACCTAATGAAGCTATCTGATCCACAAAACCACATTTCGAGATCATTTTACTGTAAGTCAACTTTCGGTTGGCTTTTCCAACTAAATCACCAACTTAAGAGACTAAGTGTCTCATTCCTCTCCACAACCACTTTGAACCCGAACCAATCAACCCAACACAACATAAAAGAGCTGATCCATACAAAAATGAAGCAAAAATAGGGGAAACGGGGCTAAACTCTCGGAACGACCGATCGGGTCATTACAAGTTGCTCTAAGACTATGATATCATCATACTATATCAACCGAGGAAGACCAATATAGTGGCTGATGCATTGAGTAGGAAGGCAGATAACATGGGCAGTTTGGCATATTTACCGGCAATGGAGAGACCACTATCCATGGATGTTCGGCCAATCGGTTCGTGAGGTTAGATGTTTTAGAGCCTAGTCGGAGTCTTGCTTGTGTTATGGCACAATCATCGTTGTTGGAGCGTATCAAGGCTCGCTAGTTTGATGATCCTCACTTGTTGGTGTTGAAGGACACGATGCAGTGGGGTAGTGCCAAGGAGGTTGTGATTAGAGATGATGGTGAAATACAGTTTCAAGGCCGGATTTGTGTTCCAAATATTGATGGGTTGAGAGTGTTGATCCTTGAGGAGGCTCACAGTTCGCGCTATTCCATTCACCCAGGTGTCACGAAGATGTATCGTGATGTAAAATAACACTATTGGTTGTGGAGGATAAAGGAAGATATTGTTGATTATATCTCTCGGTATTTGAATTGTCAACAGGTTAAGTACGGGAACCAGAAACCGGGTGGATTGACTTAGAGATTAGAAAACCCAGATTAGAAGTGGGAGCGTATCACTATGGATTTTGTGGTAGGATTATGTGGACCTTGAGTAAATAAGATGCAGTCTAGGTTATTGTGGACTGGTTGACTAAGTCCACACACTTATTTTGGTGATGACTTTTATTCTTCAGAGCGGTTGTCTCAGATTTACATTCAGGAGATTATTTGTCTGCATGGCGTGCCCATTTCCATCATTTATGACCGAGGCACGCAGTTCACATCGCATTTTTTTGGAGATTCATGCAGTGTGAGTTGGTCACACAGTTTAAGATAAGTACCAAATTTTATCCTCAAACGGACAGACAGTCCGAGCGCACTATTCATATATTGGAGGACATGTGGGCATACTCCATGAATTTTGGAGGTCAGTGGGACCAGTTTTTACCTCTACCGAAGTTTGCAAACAACAATAACTACCAATCGAGTATTCAGATGGCTTTTTACAAAGACTTGCATGGGACGCGATGTCGTTCACCGATCGGTTGGTTTGAGCCTGGTGAGGCTAGATTGTTGGGCATTGATTTGGTCCATGATGCTTTGGAAAAGATTAAGGTAATTCAGAAGTGACTTCGTACAACACAGTCCATGCAAAAGAGTTATGTGGTTTGTAAGGTTCGAGATGTGGTCTACATGGCGGGTGAGAAGGTTCTTCTTCAAGTGTCGCCTATGAAGGGCGTGATGCGTTTTGGGAAGAAGGGAAAGTTGAGCATGAGGTTATTGGCCCGTTGGAGATATTGGAGAGATTTGGGGAGGTTGCTTATTCGCTCGCATTGCCTCCTATCCTAGTAGGGGTACATCCGATATTTCATGTCTCTAAACTCCGGAAGTACCATGAGGATGGCACATGTTTTAGACTTTAGAACGGTGCATCTTGATGAGAATTTGACCTATGAGGAAGAGCTAGTGGTTATTCTAGACTGGTAGGCCCGAAAGTTGAGATCCAAGAGTTTTCATCTTGGGAAGGTGCAGTGGAGAGGTCAGCCGATTGAGGAATCTACGTGGGAGTACGAGTTCGATATGTGGAGTAGATACCCCTACCTTTTTACCATTCCAGGTACATTTCTATGTCTGTTCGAGGACGAATGTTTCTTTTAGGGGTGGAGAATGTGACACCCTGATAGGTCACTTTGCATACTGGCCTTAATTTCCATGTTCCGAGACCTCTCATAGCTTCATTTGATGTTTATTGGTGTGTGTGCATGGTCCATGTCATTTTTCGAAAATCTTTTACGTAAATTTTTGAAGAAAAAGTGACTTTTGATTTAAAATATGATTGAGTTGACCACGGTCAACGTTTTTGGTAAACGACCTCAAATCGGTATTTTGAAGATTCCGATAGGTTCGTATGATATTTTTGGACTTGTACACATGTTTGGTTGGGGTCCCGGTTGACCCGAGCGCGTTTCAGCGCATTATGTGAAAGTCGGCAAAAATTTAGTTTTAAGTTGAAATCTTTAGTTTTTAAGATGACGGATTCTTGATTAGTCATTTGAGTTAGCGAGAGAGTTTGTATAATGTTATTATACTTGTGTGCATGTTCGGATTGGAGTCTGAGGGGCTCCGATGTGTTTTAGAAGAAGAATGATTGTTGGTGTAAAATCTGGTGCAACTAGGCTGCAAGTCTCACAAATGCGAAGACCTGCTCGCAAATACGAATGCGAAACTTGCTGGGATTGAGGACTTCACAAATGCGAAGTCAGGGTCGCATTTTCGGGTGGCTGAGTTCCGCATTTGAGATCAAATTGTTGCTTTTTCCACTAGGGGACAAGAATAGAAGGCTTCTCAAATGCGAAGCCAGGACCGCTTTTGCTAGAGGTGGGGCTTCGCAAATGCGAAGTATTGGGTCATAAATGCTACATCAGGGGGATGGACAACTGTTCACTTCAATGGTTTTCTTTTGCAGACATTACAATTGCGAACAAGAGTTAGCAATTGCGACGTCAGCAGCTGGGTCAAAGATGGGAAACATGGGACTTAGCTCATTTTACACCATTTCTCAATCCTAGACTCTAATGAGGCGACTTATTGAGAGATTTTTCTCCCCAAATTTATTGGTAAGCAATTCCTGTTTATTTAACATCAATTTCCATTACTTTTCCATGAATTTGTTCATCAAATCCATATTTTTCAAGGTAGGGATTAGAGATTTCGGGCAGAATTTAGGAATTTTGTAAAATTGAGGTTTAGACCTTAAATTGAGGTCGGATTTCAAAAAAAATCACATGACCAGACTCGGGGATGAATGGGTAATCGGGGTTTGATATGAATCTCGAATTTCGACCAAGAGGGTACGAGGGGGACTTTGTTGACTTTTTCAAATATAATCAAAATTGAACCTTTTTCCTACATGGGTAGTTTCTAAAGTTTATTTTGAATTGTTTGAATGTTACTTGGCTAGATTCGATTGGTTTGGAGGCTTGTTCTTAAGAAAAAACCGCGGTTGATTATTGATTTAATTTCGGAAAGAGGTAAGTGTCGTAGTTAACCTTGACTTGAGGGAATTAGGACGACTTGATATATGTGTGGGGATGATGTATATGCAAAGTGAAGAGTGTATATACGTTATCATGGATTAAGCATGCGAGCGAACTACTTAGTTGTTTGTGTTCAGTCATGGGTTAAGCATGCTTTTGTTCGTTACATACCTTAATTTGCTACATGTTTTTATGTATCAGTCTCTTTATTTGTTGACTGCCTTTATTTGCTTTATGTTCTTGTATGTTGTTATATAGCCGATTTCATCCGTTTTATGTCTTTATTTGTTTAATTCTCTTATCGCGTTTCATTGTGAAGTACGTCGTAGTTAGTTGTAGTTTTGATACATACATGTTATATATTTGAGATTGGGTTGTACGCCACAACATATATTGATATGTTATCTGGGATCGGGTTATACGTCGCAACGGATATTGATATGCTGATCGGGTTGCACACCGCAACGGATATTGATATTGTAGTTGGATAGGGTTGCACGCTGCAATGGATATTGATACGTTGTTTGGGATCGGGTTGCACGATGTAACATTATTGGTATTGGTATGATATGTGTGGATCGGGTTGCGCGACGCAACAGAGAGGATATGTTATGGTTGTTCTTGACTGGTGGTTCTGTATCTGTCATGTATTGTGAATTTGAGAATAAACGATATTCTGAAGCTCTCTGTTATGTATTTTCTGTTCCGATTTTTATGTTAATTCTTGTTTCTCTATTCTTCTATTATTTCCATTTATACTCGTACATGTTTATAATGAGTGTCTTGTTATAGTCTCGTCACTACTTCGTCGAGGTTACGCTCGACACTTATGGAGTACATTGTAACGACCCGACCGGTCGTTCTGTGAGATTAGCCCTGTTTCCCCATTTCTGCTTTATTATATATTTCTTAACCTGTTTATGTTGTGTTGGGTCATTTGGTTGGGTTCGGAGTGGTCGTGGTGAGAATTGAGACACTTAGTCTCTTAAATTAGCTTAATAGTTGGAAAGTCAAACTAGGAGTTGACCTATTGGTAAACAACCTCGGAATGTAGATTTTATGGCTCAGATAGATTTTTTAGGTGATTTGGGACTTAGGAATGTGTTCGGAATGAAGTTTTGATGTCCGGTGTAGAATTAGGCTTGAATTGGCGAAAGTTAGTTTTTGGCGATTTTCGGTCGGCAGTGGAAAATAGGGTATAGGGGATGGAATGGAATTCCGACAGTTGGAGCAGGTTTGTAATGTCATTTTGGGTATGCGTGCAAATTTTAAGGTCAATCGGATGTGTTTTGGATGGTTTCGGCATCATTGGCGAAATTTAGAAATTTTAAAGTTCTTAGGTTTGAATTTGATGTAATTCTGGTGCTTTTGTGTTATTTTTGGTGTCTCGAGGGCTCGACTAAGTTTGAATGATGCTATGGGTTGTGTTGGTATGTTTGGTTGGGGCCCCGAGGAGATCGGAATTAATTTCGGATGGTTAGCGGAGGTTTGGACTTAGGAAATTTGCAGCAAATAGCTGCTTGTGTGAATCTTCTTGTGTGGCCGCACCTCCGAATAGGGAGCCGCAGGTGCGAAGGACCTTGTGCAGGTGTGAAAAGAAGCTAGGCAGGAGGAGACCGCAGGTGCGAAGAATTGGCCGCACCTGCGAAGCCGCAGGTGCAGAAAAAGGGATCGCAGGTGCGAGAATTGGACTGTTAGTGGGATTTCGCAGGTGCACACCTGGACCGTAGGTGCGGGTCCGCAGGTGCGAGAAATTTTCCGCAGGTGCGGATTAACTGCGCAGAACAGTATATAAAAGTGCCTCCGCGAATATTCTATCGTTCTTCCATTGTTGCATGCGGGTCAAGCTTGTTTGAGGGCAAACTGAAGGGGAAATTCGAAGGTCTTCATTGGAGGTAAGTTCCCGGATTATATAACTCGTTTCTATGCTATTTTTTATGGATTAGGCTTGTAATTTGAAGAATTAAAGTGGAAATAGTTAGGAAAAATGGGGAGGAAAATTGAAAATTCTTTTGGTGATTTGAGTGGGCAAATATGGTCCGGTTGTGGAGTTTTTGGTATGTATAGAATCGTGGGAGGATGAGGATTCTAGTGATGTAAATTTTATTGAATTCCGAGATGTGGGTCCGAGGCTCGGATTTGGCAATTTTCGAGAATTATGTTAAAATTTATATCTTTCGATTGGGTTTTGTTCCCTTAGCGTATATTGATGATGTTAATCTGATTTTTGCTAGATTCGGAGCATTTGGGATCCAATTCGAGGGGCAAGCGCATTGCAGAGTAGCTTTTGGGCTGTTTCGAGGTAAGTAACGATTGTAACTCTAAACCTGAGGGTATGACACCCCTTTATTTGATATTGTGCTGATAAATGAGGTGGCGCACATGCTAGGTGACGAGCGTGGGGGCGTGCACCTATAGGGATTGTCACTTGGTCCGTCCCGTAGAGACTATTAAGCCGTGTATTCGAGTTGAAACCTTATGACATCCTGTCTTTCAGAAGTTTATACTTGTTTATGGGTTGTAAGCCATGTTTGGGGCCTTGTGCCGACCTGTTTAGACCCTCAGGGGGTACTTTTATACTATTCTACCACTATCATGTTAGAATAATTATGAACTCAGTCATGTTTCCTACTTGTTGTTATTTTCACTGTTATCACACTGCTTTGAAAACTCTGAAAAGTATTTGGGGCTGAGTCCCGTGAGTTGAGATAAACTACCCAAGTGGCTTGTGAGGGTGTCTGAGTCAGGCTGAGAGCCGAGTATGTGAGGATAGCTATGGATCGGGCTGCACGCCGCAGCAGTATATATGTGTTAGGCCGAGCGCCAAGTATGTGAGGATAGTTATGGGACTGGTTGCACGCCGCAACAATATATATGTTATATATCATATGTGGGTCAGGCTGTACGCTGCAACAATATAGATTATATATGTATATTTGGATCGGACTGCACGCCGTAGCAATATATGATATATATGGATCGGGCTGCACGGCGTAGCAGTATACATATTAGTTCGGGCTGCACGCCACAACAGATATAGCGCTTGGGCTGAAGGAGCCCCTCCAGGAGTCTGTACACCCCTAGTAAGCGCAGTCGATTATTATATGGAAAGGGATGCACGCCGCAACAATATATATATGTTATATATGGATCGGGCTGCACGCCGCAACAATATAGATATATATATAGATATATGTAGTGGAGCGGGCTGCCCGCCGCAACATTTGTTTGTGTTCATGGTACTTGCTGAGTATGAGTGTTAAGTGAGAGCATGGGATACTGATAGTGGAGTCACGAGTGACTGAGAGGCTTGCCCGAGAGGCTTATTTGTGAGTGATACTGTGCCCGAGGGGCTTATATTTTATGGAAAAAAAAATGATGTTTACACTTCTTTACACTGAGCCTCTGATAATGAATGTTGGATAGATGTTTTATACAAGATTTTCTAATGGAAACCGGAGTTTTATGAAATATTCGGAATTGTAGAATTCTTGACTTGATTTATTCATTTCATTGTTATTTATTATATGGATTTACATGATTTAAATGCTCGTCACTACACTCAAGTTTTTAGTTACATTGGTTACTTACTGAGTTGGCGTACTCACGTTACTCCCTACACCTCTGTGTGCAAATCCAGGTACCGGACCATCTCACTAGCTGATTTTCGGACGAGCTTGGAGTTGTTCGAGGATTGAGGTAGCTGCTCCGCGTCCCCAGCTCACCTCCTTTCCTTCCCTCAGATCATAGTTTCTTTTGGTCTTTTGTACCCTAGACTTTTGTTGTAGCAAGTCACTATGTTTTACATTATATTTTCAGTCTTAGATGCTCATGGCAATTGACTCCAGGTTTTGGGGAAGTGTGTATTTGTTTCTTCACATTCTGCTATTTTAAAATCTGCTAAGATTTTGGGAAAATTATGATATTTATATTGATAGTCTGAAATGGTTGGCTAGCCTAGTTCCATGATAGGCTCCATCACAGCCGGTTAAGATTTGGGGTCGTGACATGCATGGGGTCGGTTGTACTCATACTATACGTTTGCATTTCTAGTGCAGATTCTAGTATCGGTCCCAACGACCTTTAGTGGACGCTTGCTCGGATTGTCATTTACCCGGTGACTTGAGGTAGAGCCGCACGACCTTTGCTACCCTGAAGTGCCATTCTTATCTTTATATTGTTTACTTTATTCAGACAGTTGTATTTTATTTCAGACCTTATTTGTAGCACTTTTAGTAGCTCATGTACTTGTAACACCTGATTCCGGAATTAGACTAGACAATGTATTTGGAGTTTATTACTCCATCCGTTCCAATTTATGTGAACCTGTTTGACTGGGCACTGATTTTAAGAAAAAATGAAGGCTTTTAGAATTTGTGGTCCTAAATAAGTCAAAAAGGGGTCCAGAGTATTTGTGTGGATATAAGAGCTTCACATTAAGGGTAAAATTGTAAGTTTAAGCAAAATTATTTCCAAATTTAAAAAGGGGTCATTCTTTTTGGAACGGATAAAAAAGGAAATAGGTTCACAATAACTGAAACAGAGGGAGTATATATTTAGAAATTTTACAGCTTACCTTCTTATTAATCTTATTTTAAAATTGCTAAAAGCTAACGTTGGCTTGCCTAGCAAGTGGATGTTAGGTGTTATCACGACCCCGTGGTTGGAATTTCGGGCCGTGGCATGAAGTACACATTTCCATCACAAACTTCAAGCCTTAAGCAATATTTAAAATATTATATATACATAAATTAATAATTCTTTTTCTCACGAAAGGAAAAGACTATTTTAATGCATCCGTCTCCCTTTGTGTAGCTTTTATCAACTCTCAAAAACTTAGTAGCAGAAGACTTAATCTTTGGAACTTTTTTTTTATTATATTTGAGGTTCCTTCTAAACCATCAGACTTCTTATGTTTCTGGAGATTTTTTTTGTTTAAACTTGATAAATGTCTAGTTTTTTGTTCAGTAACAGTTCCCCATCTAGTTTATAACGATAAATGATCCACAATAACTCTTCTCATGTTATCTAGTACAATGAGAACGCGAGAAGAAAGAGCATGAATTGCTAACAATTGCTTTGAGTCATTACTAATATAACAGACGACGAAGTTATTTCTTTGGGAAAGAGATATAACTAATGCATGATACATATATAAATGGTATGGGATGGTACTTTTTCAGCTTTGAATTAATACTTTTTTTTTATGGAATAATGAATGATTAAGATGATGGGATGGTCATGTTATCGGTATACTTAAAAGAAGCAAGGGAATACTATTAATTGAGAATGACTGTCAACTTTGTAATTACATGCCAACCAACCTTCTAAATTATCCCATGTAGTTATTATTAGACACAATAGAAATAATTATGCATTTTTGTCATCCCACGATGACAAGAACTTTAAAATAGAACATCTCAAAGACTCAAACATACTGAGAACATAGAAATCATTCAGAACAATAGTAACCTATTAGGAAGGTATGCATCTCTTCAAAAAAATTTATTATTTTAATTTAATTTTTCTTTTAAGTAGTTGTTAGGTAGCATTTAGGATAGAAATTTTTCGCAACATTAGTATTTGTTCGGAAGGATTACATCCCTTCAAATAAATTTGTTATTTTATTTTTATTTTTATAAGTAAGGTAATTAGATTTTAAAAGGGGTAAATAGGTAATTTTACTATTAACTATAAGGGTTCATGTTTTAAATATATACTAGTCTTAATGTATGCGCATTGCGCATGTACCTCGTCTGGATTAATAATTGTCTTAAGAATCTCATAAATATTTTTTCTAAAATATATACAAATTACTAAATATAAGTGTAAGCTACTGAAACTAATGAATATTGATCCTAAATAGCTAACTCGATAAAGGAAGAAATTTTATCTCATAGAAGTCCTCAACCACCGTTTAATATATTCACCTTAAACGTTGTTTCAATTTCACGAGTTGTCAATGTTTTCTTTTTAGTTTCACCAAGAACACAAAGCCCTTGAATATTTAAGAGTTTTTTTCTAAAGAATTTTGGAAAGTCATTCTCAAGTTCATTCGAGAAGACACAAACATGATCAACTATACTTTTATTACGGTTCTTCAAAGAGTTATCAGATAATACAAATTGAAAAATTGAATTTTTTGATCTTTTTGAGTTTTGTGAATGAAAGAGGTTGGTCCCATAGCTCATACAAAAAAATAAATACGTAACGATGTGAAATCTGAAAATGACTAATGTTGAGTTATACTTTTGCAAAAAATAAGCAGTCATTTGTTGGATGAATGTGAAAAAAGAAAAATAATTAATTAGAACTTGTTGAGAATCTATTCTCTCTTCGACTATTTTCATCATTGTTGCTTCAAGATACCACTATTACTAACATGAGCTTTAGTAGTATTAAGAGTTTTATCGACCTAAAAAATAATTTTATTTATATGATGGATTTAAAAAAAATTGAATCAGATTCTTCGTCTAAGAAGTTAATTCAAAATTTTAAAACTATTTTGTTATTAAAGGAAATAATTTTTTTTTGGTTACTCAAATTCTTCATATTAGCTCGGTCCATGTTTTAAATATTTAATTATAATCATAACTTTATTTACTAAGAGTTATATTTTAAAAAGGTAAAACTGTAGCGATCCGACCGGTCATTTTGGTTTCTAGATCCTCGTTTCCCTAATTAAGACTTCATGTATATGCCTTTACTATTTTATGTCTTGCGAGGATGGTTGACTTGGGTTTGAAAAGGTTCGGGTTGAAATCAGAACACTTGGTTCCTTAATAGTGGTCTAAGATGACTAAGTTTGAATTGAATCAACATTTTTAATAAACGACTTCCGAATCGGGATTTGACAGTTCCAGTAGATTCGTATGATGATTTTGGACTTGGGTGTGAGTTCGGATCGAGTTTCGAATAATCCGGGAGCGTTTCAGCACTTAATATTGAAAGTTGGCGCATTGAAGGTTTTCAAGTTCTTTAAATTTGGGTTGGAGTAGACTTTGGTATTATCGAGGTCTGTTTGGGATCCCGAGCCTGGTTGACATATACGCAAAATTTGGTGTCATTCTGAGTAGTCTAAGTATGATTCGACGCTTTTGGAGTAAGTTGAAAAGCTTGAAGTTAATAAGTTGATTCAATTTGGATTTGGGGTGAGATTCTTAGTTTCAATGTATTTTTACGTGTTCCGAAGGTTCGAGCAGGTCTGTATTATGTTTATAGACTTTTTGCAATTGGACAAGGTCCTGGGTGGCTCAACTTAGCCTAAAAATCGGTTATTGTTGGTTCTGATTTCCTTCTTCACGATCACGAAGGTTGTGTCGTGTTCGTGGAGAAGGAATTTTGGGGATTGGCTATTTTCTCTTTGCTTTCACAATCCCCAGATCGCGTTCGCGAAGGTTTGGGACGTGTAGCCTTCACGTTCGCATGAAAGGGCCTGCGTTCGCGTAGGGGAAAAGGGGTCCGAGAGGAGTCAACTACATTACTCTTCACATTAGCTTAAGGACTACCACGTTCGCGAAGCTCAAGCGAGTCAAGCCTTCGCGATCGCGAGAGAAACCTTGCGTTTGTGATGAAGGATCTCAGGGCCTGGGCCATCTTTGCCTTCACGATCGTGAGGCTTCTTCCGTGATCGCGAAGAAGGGTCAGCTGGGCAGAAACTTGTTTTAAATTGGGGACGATTTTGGGGCTCTTTGTAATGACCCAACGAATTGGACCTAGGCCCATTTAAAATGATTAAGTTAATAAGACAAGTGGCCCATCAGCTCTTAGCCTATTAGCTTTTAAATTATAACAAACAAACAAAAAGGGAAAAAGAAAGAAAGAGGAAGAGGCGGTGAGAGAGATAATTGTATACAGTTAAAATTGGCCCCACCCGATTTTATTGATTCACTGAGACCAGAGGGATGGATCGAATATTGGCCCCGTATTATATCAGACCGAGCCATGAGGATAAGGTACCGAGTTTGGGATTCGAAGTTCTTATCGAGATCGAGACTAGTGACAATCGAGACCAAACGGGATAAACATCGAGCAAGACCGATGATAGCATAATAACGGAAAGCCGAGATATCTGTGACTGGTTGAGGATCATGGAGGAAATCCTGGAACTGATCAAATCAAGAATGGTTATTTAGCTAATCATGAGATTTTCTTCTGTAATTAGAATTGTACCATAAGTGGAATTCCTCTTTTATATAAAGAGGGGTTCTGATAATTTGTATACATCTCATTCTCGGTTATCAAAGCAATATAATACTCTTTCTCTCTTATACTCTCTTGTTCATCATCTTATTTCATATTTCATAACTCTATTCTCAGCCGGTTCGAGGGCTATCTAGATCGAGGGCTGAATTGCATTTCAATATTGGTTTTGCTTTACTTTACTGTTAATTTAAATTAATCATCGTATTTATGAATTGGTACTAGGTGAAATTACGTATCCTTAAAATCACTTATAAGTTTAATTGTTATCCGATTTTAAGGGTAAACAATTTGGCGCCCACCGTGGGGTTAAGGATAATAGTGATTTCCTAGTATAATTCTCTTAACACACACTGCTTTACACTTGTTCTCGTAAGTGTTTTTGATTTCAGGATCAGCATGTCGAACTCACAAACAGTGCCCACACACGCTGAAAACGGCCTTGGTTTTCATGGAGAAAACGACAATATAGCCGCCCCAGGGATCGAAGTGCCTCAGGCCGTCCTTGAGGGAGTACCAATTTCAAATCCTCTCGACGTCAATTCCCATGTCGCCTTAAATGAAATATGAATGTCCATCCCGAGAATAGCGTCCACAGGGAATTTCGATCAGGCGGCTGAGGTACACAGAGCGGCGAAGACGACAGCGTCAACCTTCAACTAATATTTGAAATGTTACAGGTTCAACAAGCTGCTATAACGCAACTACAAAATCATACCGTGCACCGAGTGGGGTCGAACCCGAACCCTCACTAGAATTTGTTCACAGAGCAGAACCAGTACCGAAGAGGCCAAATGAGAACAAATCAGGGACTGACTGTGTCATTATGAAAATGCTCGAAGAACTCACAACACGGATCGAATCCGGGGAGAAGAAGATTGATGAAAATGACAAAAAGGTAGAAACGTACAACTCCCGATTTGATCAAATTCAGGGGGCCCCACCGATTCTGAAAGGTTTGGATTCAAAGAAGTTCGTGCAGAAGCCTTTCCCCGCAAGTGCAGCTCCTAAGCCCATCCCTAAGAAATTCCGCATGTCAGAAATTCCCTAGTATAATGGGATCACCGACCCTAATGAGAATGTCATTTCTTATACATGCACAATAAAGGGGAATGATTTAGAGGATGATGAGATTGAGTCCGTTCTACTAAAGAAGTTTGGAGAAACTCTATCGAAGGGGCGATGATATGGTACCACAATTTGCTGCCAAAGTCCATTGATTCCTTCGCCATGCTCGCAGATTCCTTCTTCAAAGCCACGCCGGAGAAATAAAGGTCGAGACTAGGAAGTCGGACCTCTTCAAAGTGAAGCAGAAGGACATCAAAATGTTCAGGGAATTAGTATCTTGATTCCAGATGGAACGTATGGACCTACCCCAGTCGCAGATGATTGGGCTATCCAAACTTTTACTCATGGTTTGAATGTATGAAACTCGGTGGCCTCACGGAAGCTAAAGACAAATTTAATTGAGTATCTAGCTGTGACCTGGGTTGATGTGCATAATCGGTACCAGTAAAAAATCAGGGTCGAGGATTATCAGTTGGGGACCCCTTCCGGTTCCGTTTATCTAAACAGGCCCATCGGTAAAATTCAAAGGGACATCAACAAAGAACCCCGATCGAACAGAGATCGGTATCAACCATACAATGGAGATCATAGGAACACTGGCCATGTGCGCAAACCTGTTCGAAGTGATCAAAGGAACAATCAAGGACAAATCTCTCGAGGGATCATGAGTAATAGTGGTTTCCATAAACCCGTTGAGCCCAAAGAAGCACCACGACTATCAAAATACAACTTCAGCGTCGATGCGTCAACTATTGTATTGGCCATTGGACGGATCAAAGATACCATATGGCCTCGACCCCTATCGACTACCGGCTTAGAGTAACCCAAATAAAATATTCAAATACCATGGTACTCATGGTCACAAAACGGAGGACTGCATACAGCTAAGAGAGGAGGTAGCCCGTTTGTTCAACGAGGTCCACCTTTGAGAATTCTTAAGCGACCGAGCTAAGAACCACTTCAGAGACAGGGATGAAAACAGGAAGAACCACAACATGTGATTCACGTGATTGTCGGTGGGGTTGATATTCCACAGGGACCCGTATTCAAACGCACTAAGGTGTTGATCACCAGAGAAAAGCAAACTCAGGACTATGTGCTAGAAGAGACCTTGTCTTTCAATGATGAGGAAGCATAGGGGATCTCAAAACCCCACAACTGGTAATATTTTTTCTTATGAATAAAACTCAAGCTAAATGTGTTTTGATTGATCCAGGAAGCTCGACCAATATTATTCGATCGAGGGTCATGCCGAAACTTGGCCTACATGATTAGATTGTTCCGCAGCTCGGGTTCTTAATGGCTTCAATATGACGAGTGAAACTACCAAAGGTGAAATTATCTTTCCAGTAAACGTAGCCGGGACCGTTCAAGAAACAAAGTTCTATGTGACCGAGGGAGATATGAGATATAGCTCCATGCTCGGAAGACCCTGGATTCATAACATGAGGGCGATCCCTTCAACCCTTCACCAAGTTCTGAAATTCCCAACACCGGATGAAGTAAAAATGGTGTATGGGGAACAACATGCCGCCAAATAGATGTTTGAGGTCGATGAAGTGATACCAATATCAGTGCTCACATCAATAAAGGGATCGGAGTCAAAAGGAAAGCAGGAGGACAAATAGCAACCACAGGCACCAGCCTCGACTCAGTCTGAGAAGCAGGGAGCAGACGAGGACGATGACTACCCTCGATCCTTCATAATTATTGACGATTTCGACGCCACCAAATCGACAGTCGAAGAGTTGGAACAAGTCATACTGACTGAGGACCTGACCGAATGAAAGGTATATCTGGGCACGGGGTTGACTCCTGAGCTCAGGAAAAAACATATTCAATTCCTTTTAGATAACATGGATTGCTTTGGTTGGTCCCATCTCGATATGACAGTGATCTCTCTAGAAATCACTACATATCGATAAGCTTGGACCTGAAGTTCCGTCCAGTAAAGCAAAAGAGAAGGCATCAATCCGAGGTTAAACATGCATTTATCAAGGATGAGGTAACCAAACTTCTCAAAATATGGTCCATTCGGGAGGTAAAATATCTCGAATGGCCAGCAAACGTAGTGGTAGTCCCTAAGAAGGGAAATAAACTTAGAATGTACGTAGACTATAAGGACTTAAACAAGGCCTGCCCTAAGGATTCTTTTCCTTTGTCGAATATCGATCGCATGATCGATGCCACGGCCGGCCACGAGATTCTTAGCTTTCTCGTTGCCTACTCCGAGTACAATCAAATACAGATAAGCCTGGAGGATTAGGAAAATACTTTATTTATCACTAAATATGGCACCTATTGTTATAACATAATGTCATTCGGCCTAATACATGCTGGTGCAACTTATCAACGTCTAGTAAATCGAATGTTTGAAGAACAAATAGGAAAATCAATGGAAGTTTATATTGATGACATGTTAGTTAAGTCCCTGGGAGCAGATGACCATTTCAAACATTTGTAGGAAACCTTAGACATAATAAAAAAGTACAACATGAAGCTCAACCCGGAGAAGTGCGCATTCAGGGTTGGCTCGGGCAAGTTCCTCGGCTTCATGGTATCAAATCAGGGGATCGAGATCAACCCCGATAAAATCAAAGCCATTGAAGATACCACAGTCGTGGATAATGTCAAGGCCGTACAAAGGTTAACATGGCATATAGCCGCCCTAGGGCGATTCATATCGAGGTCCTCAGATAGAAGTCACCGATTCTTCTCACTGCTTAAGAAGAAGAGTTATTTTGCATGGACTCCGGAATGCCAGCAAAGAACTAAATGATACCTGTCGAGCCCGCCACTGCTTCACACCCCGAAAGCGGATGAGCAACTCTATTTATACTTGGCAGTATCGAAAATAGGGGTAAGTGGGGTCCTAGTTCGAGAAGAGCAAGGTACGCAATTACCTATTTACTATGTTAGTCTGACGTTAGGTGAGGCCGAGACCAGATACTCACACTTAGAAAACTTAGAGCTTTCTTTAATAAGCGCCTCTAGGAAATTAAAATCGTACTTCCAATGTCACCCAATTTGTGTTGTAACTACCTATCCCCTTCGTAATATTTTGCACAAACCCGAACTCTCGGGTCGACTAGCCAAATGGGCCATTGAGATCAGCGGGTACGATATCGAATATCGACCCCGAACGACCATCAAGTCTCAAATCTTGGCAGACTTGTCCATTTCACGCAAGCCGTCGTACCCGAGGTCGAAAAGGAACTATTATTAAAATCGGGTACATCATCGGGGGTGTGGATCCTCTTCACAAACAGTGCTTCGAACGTGAAAGGGTCCGGGCTGGACATCCTTTTGAAGCCGCCCACGAGCAGCATAATTAGACAATCTATCAAAACTTCAAAGTTAACTAACAATGAGGTCGAGTATGAGGCCATGATTGCAGGTCTCGAGCTGGCTAAAATCTTAGGAGCAGAGGTCATCGAGGCCAAATGTGATTCCCTACTTGTGGTAAACCAAGTCAACAGAACCTTCGAAGTCCGAGAATATCGAATGTAGAGATACATGGACAAGCTACAGGTTACTCTACATCGATTTAAAGAGTGGACCTTACAACACGTACCTTGGAAACAGAACAGCGAGGCCGATGCCCTTTCAAACTTGGGGTCATCGATCGAAGATGACGAACTTAACTCGGGGACTATCGTACAACTTTTGAGATCAGTAATCGAAGAAGGCCATGCCGAAATAAACTTTACGAGTCTAACCTGGGATTGGAGAAACAATTACATTGAATATCTAAAGAACGGGAAGCTCCCATCAGATCCAAAGGAATCGAGAACTCTATGCATGAAGGAAACACAGTTCACTTTCGCCGAGTATGGAACGCTATTTAGGAGGATGTTCGATGGACCATTGGCGATATGTTTAGGACCAGGAGATAACGATTATTTATTAAGGGAAATTCAAGAAGGCACTTGTGGGGATCATTTCGGTGCCAAATCACTGGTTCACAAAGTCATTAGAGCAGGGTACTACTGGGTCGATATGGAAAAGGATACAAAAGAGTTCGTTCGAAGGTGCGACAAATGTTAAATGCATGCGCCAATGATCCACCATCCTGGAGAGCAACTCCACTCGGTCTTATCCCCATGGCCATTCATGAAATGAGGAATGGACATCGTCAGCCCTCTCTCATCGGCCCCAGGTAAAGCCCAATTTATTTTATCTATGACCGACTACTTTTCTAAGTGGGTTGAAGCACATGATTTTGAGAAAGTCAGAGAAAAAGAAGTCATAGACTTCATTTCGGACCACATATATGTTGATTCGGGATGCCTGTCGAGATTGTGTGCGATAATGGAAAGCAAATCATCGGCAGCAAAGTGACTAAATTCATCGAGGATCACAAGATTAAAAGGATTCTATCGAAACCATATCATCCCAATTGGAATGGAGAGGTCGAATCGACCAACAAGACTATTATTCAAAATCTTAAGAAGAGATTGACCAACACTAAGGGGAAATGGAGAGAGATATTGCCCGAGGTCCTTTGGGCATATCGTACGACGTTGAAATCCAGCACAAGGGCTACACCATTCTCTCTAGTCTATGGTGCAGAAGCTCTTTTCTCGGTCGAGGTCGGGGAACCTAGACTCATTTTTCGGTATGAAACAGAAGAATCGAATCATGAGGCCATGAATACACGCCTAGAACTGTTGGACGAAAGATGCAAGGGCGCCCTCGTTCGATTGGCCGCACAAAAATAGCAAATCGTAAGGTACTACAACCAAAGAACCAATCTTCGACACTTCAAAATTGAGGATTTCGTGCTAAGAAAAGTCACCGTCAATACTCGAAATCCGAATGAAGGAAAACTTGTTACGCACCATATTTTCGTACGTGAAAGTACGCCATAAATAAATTGATGAAAGCTCGAAAATGAGATGTTACATCCCTCATTTTTGTACGTTAAAGTTTCATCGTAAGTTAATCGACGTAAGCTCGGGAATGAGATTATTTTGGGATTATAAGTATTATGCTATTTAAAACAAGGGATAAGTAAATTCGTGAAGGTGAGAGGGTAAGCAAATCTAAGAAAATGAATTTCGTCGAAGTTTGACAATTTGAGATAATTCTTAATATTATGTGGGAAATTAGTTAATTATGGATTTTAGTAAGGGATTAACTAAGTGATTAAATTATTAGGATAAGCTCCAATGTGGCAGCAAATTAAGTGTGAATTAAAGCCCAATATGGTCACTCTTACACCATATATCAAGGTGGCACAATTAAAGAGATTTGTGGCCAAGTCATCATCAAAGTGGGGTCCACAACATATAACTTTAAGAGACCCCTTACCTTATTCAAAGAGTGATTCTAAGACTTGTTAGATATTTCCTTACAGATGGAGTTCAAGCCAACAATTTTAAGAAGGTTTATTACCTTATTAAGGTAGGATGCAAGTAACAGATGAATCACTTTGCATAAAAGCAATTTCTTGGTTCATTTTTTTTGGCGAGGAATTAAGCTTCTATGTGAATAGATCTCTAAAAGTACACTATGATGATTGGACAAACACTGAAAGGAAAAAGAATCGCGAATCTAGATTGGTCGAAATGCAATTCTAAGAGAGCACAGTACAATCTTTCTCAAGAATATCATACGGGTTTTTTCCTACTTCGATCCACCGTTATGTGTTTTGTCGCAATTGGCGTGTATTAGAGGGATTGTCGCAATTGGGTAATGTTTTGTCGCAATTGATAACGAGGGATAAAGAGGAGTTCACACTCCCAAATTTATATACATTATCCTAGTCTCCTAAGTTACAGTATTCTCTCTTATCGGGACTTCACATTCAATTGATTATTGTTTTCTTGCAGTCAAAAGAGAAAAGAGTCTATATATACAGTATTACAGTATTTTCACTACCATTGAGCTATAATCGATGGGCAGGCCCCTATTGGGAAACCTCCGATCAGATGGTAAGTTATATACCGCTTCTACTGTGGCCGAGCACCTGTAAGCGAGCCTAGAATGGTCGAGATACAGATCCTAGTGTGGCCGAGTGCCCATGACCGAGCCCACTACGGCAGAGCAGTTATATATATATCGAGCCTTATAAGGCTGGAAAACTATTTTACTTACTATATTGAGAGAGTTGAGTCAGTATCAGCAGGTAAACATATCTTCAAATTATCTTTGACACCTAGTTACTTTAAGTTATTATATTATCAGTTCAGTTTCAAATTTCAGTTATTCTGTTGCCTTACATACTCGGTACATTATTCGTATTGTCGTCCTTTTGTTGGGGACTCTGCATTCATGCCTGCAGGTATAAATAATTAGATTGACGAGCCCTCATAATAGACGAGGTTAGCATTCAGCAAAGGATCGGTCGGACTCCACCTCATTCAGAGTGCAGCCAAGTCTATGAGTCATCGCATCAAAATTTTGCTACAGACTTATGGGTAGGCTAGTACCCTGTTCCATTTGATGTCAAATACTCTTAGAGGCTTTGTAGATAGAGGTTCATTTTGTACAGTATGTCAGAGGCTTGAAGGCCCATATGTATTCATGTTTTAAGAAAGATGGTTCATCGATACTGTGCTTTCCCACTTATAGTTATACATTACGAGTTGTGGCCATGTTGGCCCAATTACCAATGACAATACGATATGAAAGATACATTATGTTGTTACTTGGTCGAGTAAGGAACCGGGTGCCCCTCATGGACCATCGATTTGGGTTGTGCAAAAATGGTATCAGAGCAGCTCTGTCCTAGGGAGTATTCAAGCCGTGTCTAGTAGATTCTTGTTTATGGGTGTGTCGTGCACCACACTTATAAGCAGGAGGCTACAGGGAATTTAGGGCTGTCACTCTTTCTTCTTACTCTAGATCGCATGGTAGTCTCACTTGTAAGAATTCAGACTCCTAAATTTTATTTTATTCGTAATAAGACGATACCTATATCCGGAAAGACGGTTGATAAGAGATATAGCTGTGGAAGAGCTGAGTCAGATGAACTCAATTTTTGTATGATGCTTACGATGAGTAAATGTAAGGTCTTCAGCAGATCATGTGTGTATAAAGATGTGTAGGACTCTTGATAAAGATCCTTAAGGAAAGAATATCTATCCACCCCTATGGTGAAAGGCAATGAGAGATTCAGAAGATAGATACAAATTTCAACAAGTAAAAGAAGCAAGATGAAGAAGGGTACGAGGTACCTAGTTAGTGAAGATTATCATTATTTACCATTCAGGAAGAGAGATATAAGCATTATGAGTTACCTTCAACAGTAACAGAGGCATGTACAATTGGCCACACTGACTTAAGTTATGCCCTGTGGGAGCTAACAAATATGGTTTAAGAGAAGGACGGAATATCAGGATCCGGCAGGGGTTAGAGTAACCCAAAATGGCGGATGGATTGTTTGCGTTAGTTGACATTTTCGAAGTATATTGCAAATATGCTAATAGATCTCCTTGCGAGACACCCAGATGGTGCACTCTAAAATAGTACAACTAGATATGAATACTAAAAAGATAGGTACTGAAACCTTGGAAGGGATAAATATCACCTTAGTATGGCTCCCATCCCCAGTAGAGAAAGAATGTTAGGAAACCTAAAGAGCCAGTGGATGGAGCAAGGGGAGCCAAAAATGTCTTGTTCGAGTTTTTAGAATAAAGTGATAGACATAAATGTAGCGGGAAATAAGAAGAGAGTTAATGAATTATTATGAGTAAGATGTTATAAAAGGTAGGAAAAAAATGAAATGACAGTATTACATAGTCTATAGTCAAGGGAAGAAAATATGAGAGGTATCGGTCCTGGAGACAACAAAAGAGTATACTCCATAAAGTCATATCCTCATTTCGAGAAATAAGTCCGTGACTCCAACGCGACTACCAGAAGGAAAAGTCAGACCCCAGAATAATGGGGTAGTAGATTCTTGTTTATGGGTGTGTCGTGCACCACACTTATAAGCAGGAGGCTACAGGGCATTTAGGACTGTCACTCTTTCTTCTTACTCTAAATCGTTTGGTAGAGCTCACTTGTAAGAATTCAGACTCCTAAATTCTATTTTATTCATAATAAGACGATACCTATATCCGGAAAGATGATTGGTAAGAGATATAGCTGTGAAGAGCTGAGTCAGATGAACTCGATTTTTGTATGATGCTTACGATGAGTAAATGTAAGGTCATCAGCAGATCATATGTATACTAAGACGTGTAAGCCTCTTGATTAGGAGCCTTAAGGCAAGAATATCTATCCACCCCTATGATGAAAGACAATGAGAGATTCAGAAGATAAATACAAATTTCAACAAGTAAAAGAAGCAAGACGAAGAGCGTACGAGGTACCCAGTTAGTGAAGATTATCATTATTTACCATTAAGGAACAGAGATATAAGCATTATGAGTTACCTTCAACAGTATCAGAGGTATGTACAATTGGCCAAACTGACCTAAGTTATGCCCTATAGGAGCTAACAAATGTGGTTTAAGAGAAGGACGGAATATCAGGATCCAGCTGGGATTAGAGTAACCCAAAATGGTAGATGGATTGTTTGCGTTAGTTGACATTTCTGAATTATATTGCAAATATGCTAATAGATCTCCTTGCAAGACACCCAGATGGTGCACTCTAAAATAGTACAACTGGATATGATTACTACAAGATAGGTGCTGAAGTCCTGGAAGGGATAAATATTACCTTAGTATGGCTCCCATCCCTAGTAGAGAAAGAATGTTAGGCAACCCGAAGAGCCAGTGGATGGAGCAAGGGGAGCCATAAGCGTCTTGTTCGAGTTTTTAGAATAAAGTGATAGGCATAAATGTAGCGGGAAATAAAAAGAGAGTTAATGAAGTATTATGAGTAAGATGTTATACAAGGTAGAAAAAAATAAAATGACAGTATTACATAGTCTATAGTCAAGGGAAGGAAAATATGAGAGGTGCCATGCCTGGAGACAATAAAAGAGTATAGTCCATTAAGTCATATCCTCATTTCGAGAAATAAGTCCGTGACTCCAACGCGAAGGAAAAGTCATCCCCCAGAATAATGGAAATCAGTATGGGCTGGTGAACAAGATAAACTAAACATGAATTAGGGATTGAGCGAGGTGATAACAATTGACATCATGACATCATGAGAATTGAACAAATTTAAACAGACATGGAAGATGCACACAACCGGAACAATCATGGGGATGACGTGGTAGACCCAGTCG